>PVIU01007782.1:0-88907 GCA_004026605.1 Ondatra zibethicus
TTCTGCATGTATTATCTTTTTGAGAACCGAGTCTTTTTGAATGCACTCCTTCCTAGGCCAGGAGGGATGGGGGTGGGCCTTGGACTTCCAACAGGGCAGGGCACCATGCCCTCTTTCAAGGAAGAAGGGGGAGGAAGGAGGGGTGGGGGGTAGTGGGAGGGGACCAGGAGAAGGGGAAGAAAGGAAAAAAAATTTTTTTTATCTTTAATTATGTTCTTGAATGGAAAAAATAAAACAAAACAATGTATGGAAAAAAAAGAAACAGTTTTATATATCTTATGCTTTGTAAATATGGACACAGATAAGTAAATTCTTATTAATGACTGATAACATATGTACTAGATGGTTAAATATAGAATAAAGGAAATAAAATATCACCAGCATTTTCAGATATTGCATATTCATGCTTAGAAATGACTAGGTATTTGTACACTAACTTCACACTCAAAGTGAGGGGTTTGCAATTTTTCCATGAAGAGACTTTCACTTATACACAGGTTCTCATTTTAAAAAAATTTATTTAAATTTTCCAATTATTTTTATTATATTTTATTATTTTTAGACAATGTCTCAAGTAGCTCAGGCTGGCTAAAATTCATAATGTAGCCACAACTGCTCTTGAATTCATGGTTTCCCTGCCCCTAGCACCCAAAGACTGAGATTCCAGCAGGTCCTACCACATTTACCTTATTTTGTTTCTAGATTGATAGACAAAACTGTGTTTATCATTTACAACATGATGCTCTAACCTCTGTTTGTATAGAATGACTAAATCTCACTGATTGACAGATGTATCATCTCACATAAGTACCATGTTTGTGATGAGAACCTTCTACATCCACTCTACATTTCTCAATAATAATGTTTACAAATATTGCTGTACAATAGGTGCCTTATTCACCTTGTCCAACTAGAATTTTTTACCATCAGATCAACCTGTTTCTAAGCCCTCTATCCCCAAGCTTTCCAGTCTCTGGCTGACGTGTTTCTCTCTACTATGAGAAAACCTTTTATAGGATCCCCACGTAAGGGAGATTACTTAGAATTTGTCTCTTTTTGGCCAGACTTACTTCACTTAGGAGAGCAATCTTCTTCTTTGTGCTTGGCTTCCTTCTATTCTAAATGTTTGATCTTGTGATGCCACTGCTATATCATCAAGGGTTACTTACTATAAAACACCAAATTGGCCATCTAATTTAGTACTCTTGTCCAAAGTAAATAAAAATAATCAAATAAAATTACTGGCTGTACTTAGGCTTATGAATATTTTAAACCAAAATTACTAAATTAATTTGTTTCAATTTCACACTTAGAAATCAGGATATGAAACTGCCTTTGCTTTTCCTACTAGTCGGAGCTAGAAACCAATAAGAAAGGCTGGATAGAAGGAGATTTATTTCCAACTGCAGAGATGAGTGGGTACAGTAAGAGTGAGTGGCAGGTATGAGGTTCTAAAGATGACAGTGAGATTGGAAAGATTTTCTCACCTTGCTGAAATGGACCATGAGAGACAGTAAGTCATTGATTTAGCTTACAGTCTATTTAATTAAGGACGAGAATTCCAAGCGTATTTGCTAAAGTATTAACCTAAAAGCTAGAAAAAAAATATTTCCAGAAAAAAAAATGCTGCATAGAAAAAGTAACTGAAGATGAAAACAACCATTAGAAAAAGTATTTATTTTTAGAAACCCACAACATTTAATTTCTTTTAAACAAAGCACTTCCATTAAGTTAAAAGGTACAGAGCCTCTATCCACTACTGCCATTGTTTGAAATTAGATATATTCATGAAATTTGTAAGCCTAAATTAACTGTACTAGGTACAGTGTTGCCACATCTATCAGATTCAAAGTGTGGAAAAAATCCCGCAATGGATTATATAATGAAGAAATAGAGAAAGCAAGCAGAGGAGGAAGGAAGGGGATGGGTGAAAAGCATTTCAGCAAGGCAAGAATGTGGAGGAGTGAGGGAATACATCTTCCATAATTTGGTATCATGTAACTGAAGCACATGGATCCCATGATATCAATCAACATTACAATGTTTTAATTAAACCACACAGCTCTTTTTTTACTTTGTGGCAGAACTGTGAGCTATGGTGTGGGAAAGCAAACAGCTCTCCTCCAAACCTTTGCATCCCCTGCAGACCAGAAACACGGTATCCACAGAAACCTCTCCGTTCCAGTTGGAACAGAGGCACAGCTCTCACCATCTGACCTTGGGTTAACATGATTAGCCGCAAAGGAGTTTTCGTCAACCACAAAGACACATTTGACAAAAACTGATTAATAAAAAACACTAGATAATATTTAGTATAACTTGTTGGAACCTGGTCTACTTAGATGGCACTGTTCCTTATGGGCTTCATCTTTCCACATCAGCCTGAGACTTTCTTTCATTCTATTTTTCTCTGATTTTTGAGATTAGATTATTATTATGACATTTCTTTCTTCCTTTTTCTTTCTTACCCCAAAGCCCTGACATAGAACCCTTCCTGATGTCTTTCAAGGGCACAGTCTATTTTCATTCATTGGGTTTTTTAATGTTTAGTATATGTTATTTATTTAATTTTTTTAAATTGAAAATAATTTCTTTAATATAATATATTATGATTATGGTTTCCACTTCCCCACCTCCACTCAAATCCTCCTTACTTCCCTATCCACCCAAATCCACACCTTTTCTTTCTCACTCTTATTAGAAAACAAACAAGTATCTAAAAATAAAATAAAATATGAAACAAAGTGTTGGGGGTAGACCAAAGAAATAGCTCAAAAAGCACATACATATTCTAAGACAAACATTCCCACCACAGAACACCCATAAAGAACAAGATTAGAAATCGCACATATATAAACAAAAAAAAAATGTCAGTAAAAAAACAATTGCTCAGACAAAGCATTATAAGAAAAAAATGTTCACCCTTCTCCTTCCCCCTCAAACTGGACTCTCTAAATGTGGCTGCCAATGAGGGCAGACTGAGAAGCAATCAACAATGACACTAGGACCTATCTCTTCTGCATGTATTATCTTTTTGGGAACCTAGTCTATTTGGAGGCACATCTTCCTAGACCGGGATGGAGGGGGGGAGGGCCTTGGACTTCCCACAGGGCAGGGCACCATGCCCTCTTTTAAGGAAGCAGCTGGAGGGAGGAGGAGAGCAGGAGGGGACTGGGAGAAGGGGAGGAAATGTAAATTTTTTGAATGGAAAAAAATAAAAGAATATGGGGCAAAAAACAAAAAAAATGAAAAAGAAAAAAATGTTCAGAACTACCATTGCAAAAATTTTTTATTAGTTATCTACTTCTGGGCAAGGGGCCTGCCTTTAAAGTGTGGTTTTTATGCCTAGTATGAATCTGTTGGAGAAAACTTTTCTTTTTCTTTGAAAGCAGTTGTCTGTTGGAGACAGCTTCTGATGTTAGGGATGGGGTCATGTGTCCACTTCCCCTCTACTGGCTGGGATCCCTTCTGGCTTAGACCAATTCAGGCCACATGCATACTGCCACAATCTCCCAGAGTTCTTATGTGCATCAGTCCTTTTGTGTCTAAAAGACCTTGTTTTCTTGGTGTTTATTATTCACACTGACTCTTATAATCCTTCCTCCTCTTCTGAAGTGAGGGATTTGACGGAGACATCCCATTTAGGACTGAGTGTTCCAATGTCTCCCACTTTTCTTCACATTGCCTAGTTCGTGGTCTCTGCATTTGTACCCTTGTACAACAGGATGAAGCTTCTTTGATACTGGCTGAACAGGATATTTATCTATGAATAAAGCAGAAAGTCTTAAGAGTCATTTTGTTGTGATCCTTTAGTTGTACAGTAGACAGTAGTTTTCTTTTCTCCCTAGATCCATGGCCTATCTAGTCTTAATTTCTTGGACATCCAACTCTTATCAGGTATGGGTTCTATCCCATGGAGTGCACCTTAAGGTCTTAAATCAAATCAGGAATTAATTGATTACTCCCACAATTTTGGTGCAACTATTGCACTAGTGTGTCTTGCATACAGGTCATCATTGTAGGTTGAGGGTTTGTAGCTGGCTTGGTGCTTAGCTTTCTCCTCTGCAGGCTTGCAAAAATACCTTCCATTATCATTATTTAATACTAGTCAGTAGAAGTGAAGTCTTTATGTAGTGACCAGCTTGACTTCTCTGTGTTCAGTAAATTTTATAGCTGTTGTTTTCAGCAATAGGGACTGCCTTACCATGACTTGATTAGATATGATCCATTCCCCACTCTGGCGGTTCCATTTGGTGGCAAGAGATGTCAGGCTGTGAATTATTTCCCTCATTACTTAATAATGGTAAATGTGTGTTTGTGTATTTTAAATAAACATAAAATAATGTGTTTTCACATGATTTTTTTCAAAATATACATAGCATTATCTATTCCCCATCCCTCCTATATTCTCCTCCCCATATATCCCTTTATACTTCGTTGGTTTTTGTGGTTGTTCCAGGCGATATGTAAACATCTAATGATTTGGAGTCATGATTTAATAAGACAAAACATACAACATTTTTCTGAGTGTGGATTACCACATTCAGTATATTTTAAATTCCACCCATTTACTTGAAAATTTTATAATTTCATTTTTCTCACATCTGAATAGACATATTGTGCACGTGTGTCCTGTATTTGTTTTTTTTGTCAGTTTTACAGAAGAGTGATGTGGCAAAAAGAACATCAATTAAGTAGAGGGCTCTAACCAGATGGCTTGTAGGCAACTCTGTAGGGCATTTCCTTGATTAATAATTGATGTGCGGAGGCCCAGAAACTAGGGACCAGTGCCAACCTCCCCTGGGTGGTAATCCTGAATAGTATTGGAAGGCAAGCTGAGCAAGACCAAGAGGAGAAAGTCAGCAAGCAGTGCTCCTCTGTGTCTTTTGCTTTATTTTTTATTGATTCCTTGTGAATTTCACATCATGCATCTGGATCCCACTCATCTCTCCATTCCTTCCCGTCTGCTCTCTACCTTGCAAACCCCCACACCCATAATGTTTCAAAATTTATACAATAATAAAATTTCAAAGAATAGAAAAAAGAAAAATCTCACCATGGAAGCTGTGGTGTGACACAGTATATCCTTCAGTCCATATATCATCGTTTGCAAGTGCTCATTGCAATGAGTCATTGGTCTGGCTCGAGGCCTCCAGTGTTTGCTACACCACAGACACTTGATTCTCACTGGGGCTCCTCTTGGATGGATATCCTGTTGTTGTCCTGTGTTGTGAAGATCCTGCACCTTTGGGTCTGCAGGGCAGATCCCTTCACATGCGTCAGGAAATCATAGATTGAGTGGATGATTGGAAGGGCCAGTTCAGAGCCCTGGTTTTGGGTTTGGGTGGTTGCTAGGTTGCTCAGCCAGCCAGCTCTCCTTGTCCTCAAGACCAAGGGGAGCTCTCCAGCACTGCCTCAGCTAGCTCACTCTATGTAGTAAACAGTAAGAAGAGAGGCCTGTTTTCTTGTTCACGTGTCCTCTCACACCTCCATCACCGAGGCCAGCTCTACTGTGTTTTCCAGAGAAGGTATAGGGATCTCTCTGCAGACTGCTGCAGTTGAGGACAGCACATGCCTTGTGCTTGCAGTCACAGCCACTTGGAGTTCATGTGTGTATGGAGCCATCATATCTGGTGAATACTGTTCTGTTGGAGAACTCTACACCATCTGGCTCTAACAGTGTTTCCTCTTTCTCCTCTATGATGGTCGGTGAGGGTGGGCAGCAGAGGTGTGATATAGATGTTCCATTTATAGCACATCACTTGATAGTCATTTTATTTTCTCCTTATTAAGCATTTGTGGATCCCTGCATTAATTATCACTTAATGTAAAAAAGAATTTTTCTAATGAGGGTTTAGAGATGCACTAATTACCTGAAAATTTCATTACTTAATATTTTCTTTATGGATGAGAATATCCCAAAGTGTATACGGACCATACTTTCATTGTCTACATATCAAGCTGGTGAAACCACTCTAGAAAGCAATGTGAAGGACCCTCAATTTAAGAAATTGACGTACCAAATGGATTCAGCCACATCATTTCTTGTTATGCTTACATAAATTCTCCATACTCTGGCTCAGAAATGATTGGTCATCAATATTCATTGCTGCTCTTTTCACAAGAGTCAGCAATAAGAAACAGCATGGATACCCATCACTATTTTAATTCTACTTTCTGATAATAAGTTCCTCTCTCTGGGCCCTTATTTATCTATGTTACTGGGTCTTCTATAGGCTAAGACGTGTGCTGACTCTATGTAGGCAATCCTAACTGTTGTGATTTAATGAGCCTCATGGTCATATCATGCCTGATAGCATTTCATAGCCATCCTGCCTCTCTTCTTTGTCTCCTTTCTTCCTTCTTTTTCATAGTGTTCTCTGAAACTTGGAGAGTGTAGCATGCATATAGTATTTGAGGTTGAACCCTGAGCCTTGGCCAGCCATGACCCTTGTCTAATTTTTATGTTTGGGGTGTGTGAAATTTATTATCCTTCAGAAATCAGTTTTGTACAGCATTTTATCTTTCAAACACAAATTAACTATTCAGAGTATTTTTATGAAAGCAGATATTAATAATTAATAATAGCAATGAGATTATGATTTTATAGCATTCTTGAAATATGTGGCAATGTTGATGTCTCACACTATTATTGGAGTTATATTTGTTATTTCTAGCAAAAGAAACAGATACACATTTTAATACTCAGTTTGAAGAGGAACAGAGGTTCTCTGTGTGTTCTGTTTACTTTCTTTACCTTCTTTGAAACTTCCTCTGCACAATATTAATATGGAAAACTTTGCTTCATTTCCCCTTTCATATTTTATCAAAGTTTCATCCAATTCTATTTTTTATTAAAAATTGACTTATATTGTTACCATGCATGCTCATAACTTTTAAAAGAAAAAGGATCATCATATATATTTTCAAAGGACATATAGATTATCAAATGTATTTATATCTATTTACAAAGACAATGGAGAAAATAAAATAGATATTGAAGAGGCAACAATGTTATTTATTTTAGGCCTAATGATGGTTGCTTATGAAGAAACAAGTTCAGTAGGGTTCAAGAATGAAACATTTCCCCCAGGCCTCAAGCCTCAGTGCACCCAGTCCTGCACTTCTCAGTTCCTTCAGCTGCCAGGAGCAACCCTGTAAATTTTGGGACACCCTCTAACACTCTCTTCCTCTTGTCTCAGCAAGGCTTACACCCACTGTGCACACAGAGCACTCAGTAACCTGTAACTTTTCTTTTTAGAGGGTCATGGCCATGCTGGCACCATGATGAGCTGACATTATCAAAAAATTCTAAGTCCTATGTCCTGGAGAGATATTTGTTTAGAAAAGAAATTTGAGTCAAGCACTTTAGAATCTCAAGTACCAGGTCTAAAACAGGGCCATCTAACCACCGCTTTTACAAAGAAAATGTTGATTCCAGGGACAAACACACAAACAAAACCACAGCTTCAAAAGCATAGTAGAATAATTATCAATAATTGACAAGGACAACATAAAGCTAAATTTCTAGGTAATACACTGAATAAGAAATATGGATCTTGTGTTGGTTTTAAATACATAAACAGGTTTTGTTTTATTATAAAGATGTTTAGTAATTTAAAGTTAGCAAACATAATTTTTTTTCAATAGGTTCTGATTTAAGTGATAAAAAGTTGAAAGTACATATTGAGGTCTGGACTGTGATAAATATTTTAAGATAATGTGGACCTACTTTTACTGAGATTACAACTAAAATTCCGATTTATGGCCTTGGTGTGGAATGAAAAGTTAGTGTCTTATAAATAGACCCAAATAACCTACATATATTTTCCTAATGTGCACTGAATTTTTTAAATCTTCTAATGATATTTAACCTAATATTTTTACTAATATGAATATATTTTAAAGTGAAGACCTAATACCCAATTAAAAATCAGCATATTTAAGTCGTTCTACAAATCTACTAAGATACAATAAACTCAGTTAAGAAACGGATGATGTATATCAGAAATAAAATGTATGCTTAATATGTGTAAGAACTTGAGTTAGGGTTAGACCTCCAGTACCCCTAGCACACACACAAGCACAAATGTAAACACACACACTCACACACACACACACACACACACACACACTCACATGCACACACATAAAGAAATATGTTTTTAAAACAAAGACTATAAAAGTGTGTTGTCAAAGAATGTTATATCTGTATATAAGTTTATGCCCTACTAATAATGTAAAAACTGTTAATGGAGTTATATAATCTGTGGTAACTTTGATTTGAATGTTTAGAGACAATGGAAGGATTTGCAGGGTACTGCATACTTAAGGGAAGTTTTCTGTCTGAGTATTTATTCCTCTTACAGTTCTTTGGTATATACTATGGTAGAAATTAGTAACTAATGTTTTACTTAGCCTCCTCCTTTGTGCATGTTCTAGGGAGTCGCCACCATACACAGCTGCCCTCGGACTGAGAGTTGAAAATTCCAGACCTAGTGACCCTTAAAAATGGAAACAACCATTCATCGACCTACAGCAATTTAGGATGGATATGTAACGTTGATCCTCAATATGTTTGTGGATGAGGTTATCTGAGCCTGTTATAACAGATGTGTGTTGAACATGTTAGACTGTTAGTATGCACTCTAAACTGTATAGGAAGTAGTTCCACTCTCTATGTAGAAAAATCATCAGATAGTAACATTAAAAAGGTTACATTATTATCAGTAGCTGAGCCATATCCCACATTTCCCATAATGTATGATGAAGTCATATTATTTTTATAATTAAAAATGAAGATAAAATAACTGAGTTAATAAGGTAGTGAAGTACAATCTAAAGCTAATTGTTTTTCTATTTTCAATTCTGTGGTGGAATTTTGGTGGGGTTTTTGTGATGAAGAAATTAAATAAAATTTTAAGTTTCAAAATGTATTTGAGACAAAGCGTAAAATTTAATGTGATACTTCATGACTTCCATTTTGAATGTCAATTCTAAATGATATAAATTGATTAAGTTGTATAGAATTTGAACTTTTGTTTTAGAGATTTTATCTCAGGAACAAAACAGTGACTTATATACCTATAGCAGATAATGACAGTCAGTAGAGAAGAACAATGGATCATCAACAAAGGAGAGATAACATTATTAATATTGGGATCTCTGTCAACAACATTGATGTTAAAAGGCAATGTGGCAATTTTTAAACTAATTAAAATAAAATATGATTATTTATTGAAATCTATATTTATTTAGAAGAAACTACTAAGAAAAATTAGGCACTCAAATGTGTGAATTAATTGTTCAGAAAAAAGGGAGATTACAGTTTTGTCACTTTTGAATATGTGTAAAATTGTCTCCTATCGTTCACTCCAAAATTAATCCTAAACAATCCCAGATATGTTCTTTCAATATGCATTTGTTAAGGTTTCTAAAATTCCATGGAAACACTATATAGAGATACACATTTCAATGTTTAGCTTCTGTTAGTATGCCTAATGACTGTAAGATGACTCTGCACCATTCTGTTACTGTTAATGTTTGAAAAAGGATTCATGATCCTAGCCTGCTCAAAACTCACTGTTCAACTATGGTGGTCTTGAACCCCAGTCCCTGCCTCCAGAGTATTTGCATCACAGGAGTGGACTGGCATGCCCTCTTTTTGCTTGTTTTCACCATTTTCCTGGCAAATCATATTCTACTTTGAGAATGAATTATGCTTTGTTTATATAATTTTCATCTGAATGGCATTTGGATGGTAAGACAATAACTGTTACAAACATTTGTGTGGATATATGCTATGATTTTCCTTAGGAAAAATCTAGGCATAGAATGGTTGAACCGAATATTAAGTGTCTTTTTATTAAGACAGTGAAGACATCCATTTGTAAGGACTGTAACTGTTCTACTTACTGAAAACACTGTTTTAAAAATGAGGTATTTAAATAAGAGAGAAGTAGAAAGTGGTGCAATAACACTGATAGAAAGGAGGTTAACAGAGAATGTAAATGAACTATTGAACAAATTAAAAAAGATAATACACTGTTGTAGAATAATATCAGTATTAACAAAAAAATATCAACCGGTGAATGCTAATTAATTTGGAAATCCAGATAAAATATGTTTCATAATTTAAATAGCATCCATATTGGACCCAAATAGTGGGCCTTAAATAAATTAACTAAATAAATTAAAATTGTTTTACTGCCTAGGCCTTCATTATTTCACAGGTGTCTTTCCAATAAAAAATGAATTCCCATATTTTACAAGATATAAGGCAGAAAAAAACATGAATACAAATTTATTTTTTAATCCAATATAAAATGAAGGTGATGATAAAATGGTAATTATCATTAAACTATAATTATAGTTACAAAACACACAAATTTTAGTAAAACAAAATAGCAATGAAAATCAATTATAATGAATTAAAATATATCTTACAAATTCCAAAATGTTTTAGTGAAAGCATAATTATTAAACAACTTGTAAAGACTTATTTCTAATTTTGTGTATTTCTTTGAGTCTCTGTGGGAGTACGCACACGTGAAGGACAATATTCTAGGATGCAGAGGCATTGGAGCCCTCGAGGCTAGCTTTATAGATGGTTATGTACGATCTGCCATGGTGCTTACAATCATATCCAAGTGCTCCATGAGAGCACTGCATACTCTAACTGCTGAGCCAACACATCAGTCCCCAACAGTGATTATTTTGTATAAAATATTTAATAGTAGTTAAAATTAGTGCTGAGGAAATAATCAAGTTCCCTTAAAAAATATACCATAGTATCCCAATAATGTAGAAATAGTAGAGGACTTTCTTGTCTTGAATAATTTTAAACACAGTGACAGAGCAGATATCAGGAAGATGTGACAGGTAAGGGAGCCAAAGGATGAGAAAGATACATAGTAGATAATTGTGGTGATTTGGATGAAAAGATTCCCCATAGGCTTCTGTGTTTGAATACTTGGTCTCCAGTTGATAAAATTATTTGGAAAAGATTAGGAGATCTGGTCTTGTTGGAGGTGGTATGACACTAGGGTTAGGATTTAGGTTTCAAAGACACCCCCCCCTCTCTCTCTCTCTCTCTCTCCCTCTCTCTCCTTGCTTGCTCTCACCCTGAAGAGCAAGTCCATTCTTCCACTGACATTAGAGTCTACATTTGTAGGATTCTGGAATATACTAAAAACCATTTGAGACATCTATTCTTGTAAACTGAACTATTGTATTCTTGTAACTTCTGTTTATGTTTATCCAACTATTGTTGGATTAGCTGGACCACATTTATCATTAGGATAAATCCCACATATATAATATACATGGGATATTATATATGCAACATATATAATATGCATGGGATATTATATAATATATATAATTTAATGTAATTTATATATTATCCCATATATTATATAAGTATCTTACATATAGCATATATACCACACATATATTATATAAGTCTGTTACTCTAGAGTACCTTGACTATTATATAAAACAAACTGAAGACCACATGCTTATAGGAAAGCATTGCAGGTATTATCTTTCAGATAAGGAATAATATAACGCTCTTCTATTTAGTACATTACTATATTTCCTGGAAAATGTGTTTTTAGGACATCAAAACACTTAAAATGCTACAAGAAAGAGGTGAAACTAAAGTTTTACAGCATATCCAACTGAAAAATATAGCAGAAGCATCAGACAACCATAAGAACTCATAAATGAAGGTACAAAGATATCTATTGGTTTAACTACTAAAATTTTTGTATACTGGTAAGTTTAACTAAGAGACATATAATACCCTTTAGTGAAGAGATAGAATTATAGTGTACCTAGGAATTTATGAGCTAAGAATATTCATGGAATTCACAGAGGAAGCTTTACAACTGTTGTAATGGAAATGGAAGTTAAAATTAATACACGAACTATTCCACTTATCATTTTGAAATGTCAGATCTCAGGAAATTAATCTATAAATAAAATTCAAATTAAATGCAGGCTGGATATTCTGAATAACTATTAATAATATCTACTAAAAATAAATATTCTGGGAACAGTAAGATGGCTAAGTATGTAAAGGCACTTGATTCACAAGCCTTAGTTCAATACTCTGGGAACATTCATCTTTTGCAAGGTCTCTACATGTATAATGTGACATGTGCATGCCCAGAGTCTTACATTACATTTTCATACACTGTATTAACTTAGGTGAAATAGTTTACAAAGTTATTCTGTTTAGTAAAAATATGTATGCATGCAATATATATGAGTATGGAAAGATTTTACTTTTAAATATTAGTACAATGGAATATGTAACATTTCATGATTTATGCACATTTAGGAGGTAAATGATTACTTTATATTTCCTAAAATTTTTGGATACCAGACAGCTTATAAAGCCACAGAAACAAAGGTAGTAATTTTATCAATTCTTTGAGATTAGAGAAAGACAATAGACTTTGTTCTGATGTACAATGTCCTCAAATAAGTGCTTGTCTTAATCACTTTTGCTGTGACACCATGGTCAAGACAACCTAAAAAAAATGATAAGTATCTATGTAGAGCTTAGAATTTCAGAGGGTTGGAATCCATGAAGGCAGGCATGGTGTCAGAACAGTAACTTCAAGTTTACATGTTGATCCACAAACACAAGGAAAAGAAAAACTACTTGGAATGTTCTGAGTTTTTAAAACTCCAAAGTTCTAACCCAGTAGCACATCTCCTAATATTTTCCAAACAGTTTCATCAACAAAAAACAAAGTATTCAGATTTATGAACCTATGTGGAATACCCTCATGTCTCTTGCTTAGATTTTGTTCTGGGTGTATTTGTAATATTAGAGAAGAACACGGAGGACTCTAGAATTAGATACCAACTGGATACATTTATCTGTTCTCCAAAAATATAAGTGATTTCTCACAGTGACTTGTGATGCTTTGTCCCAAAACCATGTTAAGTAGACACTAAGAGGAGACAAGAGAACAAGCATGATCAGCTATTGCACCTACCTGTTAAAAACAACAAAGCAGGTGGGAGTGTAGGACTATGTGGTCTCTAGCCATGTTTTGACCTTTGACTTCAGTTGTTTTGATTTTCTTTTAACTTGAGACTTTAGTTTTAAAGTCATTTTAGTTTCTCAGAAGGTTCCAATATATTGTTTCTCGTCATTCCACAATGTTGTCTAATCTTAATATTCCGTATCATGGTGCATATATTACTATCAATAAACCAAGCATTATTTTTTTATTAAAGACCATGTTTTACAATAGGCTCAATTCATGAAAAAAAAATAAAATAAGAATATCTCAAAATGACCTACATTGAACATTGTCCTCTTGAACAGTCTCATACTGCAGCAATCCCCACCTGCTGTATGCTTACCCATCCCTCTGTTTCTGACATACTTTTCAACCCTTATCTTCCACTTATATCTATAACAGTATATATTCTAGGGAGTATTTTGGAGTCATAAACTACCTAATATTTACAGACTTATTTTATTTATAAATGCCCATTGATAAGTCTTCCATGTGTTTTATGGTTTGAAAATCCATTGTTGTATTGCTAGGTCATATAACATTGTATAGATTTCTATAGGGTGCTCATCCATTCAACATGCAAGTAACATCTTGGCTGCTCCCAGTTGAAACCATAACAGATACCTTCAATTTCTGTTAGGACAAACACCTTTAAGTCATTTTGTAATTCCTATAGCTGTAATGCTGGGTCTCAAGGTAAGAATATGTTTAAAGATATAAAACACTAAGACCAAGCAAGTTACCCACCAAGAGACTTTCTCCACTTTCTAGGAAAAACAACAAGCCCATCCTGCCAAACAAGATAGGCATTCTGACCACAGACATCATGCTCCACTTCCTTGAGCAGAAACCCCCTGCCCAACTATAACTTGTGCCTGTTAACAGACAGACATTGAAAATACATTGGTCAATGTCAAATCTAAAAAAAAAAAAAAAATTCCTCCCACCAAACATCAAAGAAATCTGGGAAACCATGAAAAAAATAAACCTAAGAATATTGGGAATAGAATAATAAGAAGATTTCCAGTTTGAAGGCACCAGTCTACTTCAAGAGGATGATGGACATCGACAAGGCTCCTTATGGAGTTTGTTAGTCATTTAGGCAAGAAACTCATTTTGCCTGGGCTCATCAATGGTATTCTGTATGAATTGGAAATGTAAAACCCACAGAAAAAATGACTGCTGAACTTGCCTAAAGAAGATGAGACAGTCTTTCAGGGTTCCTGCTTCAAGAAAGGGTCTGACAGACATTCTGCAGGACACAGAAGAAAACAACTGATGAACTTTGCCATTACAAGACAGAAAAAAAATCTTCAAATTTCCTGTTTCTTTGAAAAATCTGCTGCATACTATTAGCCTGTAGGCTGAAGATGAATGCCCCAATGTTATAGGAGAACTTTGGGTGACTGTCCAGGCAGCAAGATGTCTCTGTCAATTCTAGAGTTTTGAAAGTTGCTTATTGGTGTGGGAAGCCCTTCTCTCTATGTGTTGCTTTTATTGTTAATTAATAAAGAAACTGCCTTGGCCAGCTAGGGTAGAACTTTGGTAGGAGAGGAAGAGTGAGCTGAATGCTGGGAGGAAGAAGGCAAAGTTGGAGAGACGCCATGGAGCTGCCAAAGTCAGACATGCTGAAACTTTGCCAGTAGGCCCCTGCCACGTGGCAATATACAGATTAATAGAAATGGGTTTAACAAATATGAGTTAGCCAATAAGAAGCTAGAGCTAATGGGCCAAGCAGTGATTTAATTAATACAGTTTCTGTGTGATTATTTCAGGGCTAAGTGGCTGGGAACAAACGAGTGGTCCCCTGCAACAGCTTATGAGACATTTCCTGTTTACTTAGGTAATATTATACTCTTCTGGGGTCTTAGAAGAGTTGAAGACAGATAGTTATAGTTTCCCTTAGTCATGATAAAAGATAAATTAGGTACAAAACTTTATACTCACAAAGATAGGATATTATTTTCCTTAATTTGCCAAATGTAAATGGACTAAATATTATAACTTTAATTCTTCCTTAATACTGTGATACATTTTGTTATAAGTAATATTACTAAGTTAAAGTTAAAACCTTTCTTTTTATTTAGTCAGAAATGGGGAGATATGTGGGGTTCCCCTCTCTATACTATGAATATTCTTTATTAACATGTTTAATAAAAAAAGCTGTTTCAGCCAATGATTTAGCAGAATAAAGTCAGTTGGGAAATCTAAACAGAGATATATAGAGAGAGTGAACACAAGGAGAAAGATGCCTACTGGGACCTTACCTTACCAATAGGCCACAACCTTATGATGAAACATAGGTTAATAAAAATGGGTTAATTTAAGATATAAGAGCTAACTAAAATTATGCTTGAGCCATTGACCAAACAGTGTTGCAATTAACATAGTTTCTTTGTGATTATTTGGGTCCAAGTGGCCAGAAAACAAAAGAGCAGTCTCTGTCTACAGAACACCATTAGCACAGGCACTAAAACTGACAATATATGGGACCTCATGAAACTATAATGTTTCTGTAAGGCAAAGGACATAGTCAATAGGACCAAATGGCAGCCTACAGAATATAAAAAGATTTCACCAACTCCACTTCTGACTGAGGGCTAAAATCCAAAATATATAAATAACACAAGAAACTAGACATCAAAAAACCAAACAAACCAATTTAAAAATATGATACAGAATTTAACAGAATTCTCCACAGACAAATCCAAATGGCTGAGGGAAAATGAGGGATCAGATGAAGGAGGGAGAGAGCATTGTGAGAAAGTACAGGGAGAGAGGACTGGAATAGGTGGGCATTTAGGCCGTGACATGGAAATCTAGTGTAGTGGAAACTTCCTGGAACCTATGAGGGTAACCGTATCAAGAATTCCTTAAAATGAAGGATATGGAATCTGAGCCAGCCATCTTCTGTAACCAGGCCTGGTCACAGTGGTTGCACTGGGACACCAACACAACCACAAACCTCAGACCCACATCCTGTCCTACCTGTCAGATTTACTGTGGCAATTGTGGCTCATAGTTTATAGGAGTACCAAGAAATGACTGAATTAACTTGAGGTACACAAAGAGAAAGTCCATGCCAACACCATATTGAAACTGGATGGCTTAGTTTCTTTGGGTAGGCACAAACATGACTAAATTAAAAAAAAATCCTAATGATATTCTACTATAGTCATAGTATGTGTGCCTAGCCCAACTATCATCAGCAAGGCTTATTTCAACAGAAGATAGGAGAAGATAAAGAGACAAACATTATGCAGAGAAGAGGGAATACAACAGAACATGGCAAGGAAGGACTGAAGGAGCCAGAAGGGTAAAAGAAACCAGGAGAATGGGGCCACAGAATCAAATAAGAAAGGCTCATAGGGACTCTTAGAGACTGAAGAGACAATCATGCTAGGCCCTCTGTTTTGAGCTTCTGCTGGTCTCTTAGCAATGGGAGGGGGTGTCTCTGACCCTTTTACCTACTCATAGGACCTTTTCCCTAGTACTGGGTTGCCTTGTTTAGCTTTGATATTTGTGTTTATTCCACCTTGCTATGCCATGTTCAATTGATTATACTGAGAGGCCTGTTCTTTTCTGAAAGGAAATGAAGGAGCAGTAGGTATCTTGGAGAGAGGAGAAGTAGGACAGGTGGAGGGAAGGAAAGCTGTGATCAGGATGTATTATATGATAGAAGAATAAATTTATATAGAGAGCATTGCTTTGTATAATTTATATAAACTATATATGTTATATAATTTATGTACATAGACAACACTGTTCTATATAACTCTGAGTTTGTTGTAAAATGTTTTACCTTACTGCATTTTCACCAACAGTGAATGAGAACATCTGTAGATTCAGTTTCTTGCTGACATTTCTGAGATCTGTTTTCCACATTGATCCATGCTATGTGTTGAGTGATCATACTAACTACTATTTGGATTAGCAATATCCTGATGACATATGAAGTAGGGGTCTTATTTTATGTTTATTTTCTGCCTGTGTGTATTTTTGATAACTATTTTAAGATTTTCACCCTTTTTTCCATAGGTATCATTATTTTCCCATTGCTGTGTTTTATGTGTCTCCTGTACATTTGATGTCCAAGAACTACAGCAAGCATTTTGAAGGCATTGTTTACCACTTAAATTCGTCCTCTCAAACTCTTCAGAATCGTTCTTAGAATATTTTGATCATAATTAAACCAACTTTGTCAGTGTTTCTCTTTACAATCTAAGAGCACAGATTTGTCTGTTGTTATAGAATATGAAACCTTGCTAGAAAATCAAGACTTTCCTGATCTTCCTGTTATCTTCTTTAAAAGTATGGTTTTGTGTCTTACATATCTAGTTGTATGACTCATTATTCACTATAGATTGATAGTTCCTTTATAACAATATTTTCATTGGCCTTGAAGCTATTTATCTAAATTTATTTAAACCAGTTGTGCAATTAGATGCTGTTTAAGGCATATAGACTGTCAGTGTTAGAGAGGTCACTCTACATAGCAGGTGTTTTAATTCCATTTGAATCCTTCTCAAACAACATAAATCATGTTTTGAAGGTAGGCCTAAACAAAGTTTGAAATCTAAGAGCATAGCAACTGCCCCTTTTTAGATTTATTAAGGTTACTAACATATTAAAGCTCCTTAAAGCAACTGGGAAAGTAGCATGGATAATATGTCATTGTCACACAACTATCTGGACTGATTTTTAGTGAGGATTCTGAAAATTCTACTAAAAATATCTGCCCCACATTTTCATTATACTAAGCTTACATGACATGTGTATGTGTGTGAATGTAAACTTCCTCTCTGTGGGGGTACAACCATTTCATCGCATAGGTAATATAAACTCATTCTTGACCCAGGTCCCTGAGTGGCCCTAGAGTTAGTTAGAAGACTGTTCGTGATCCAAAAAGCATAATTTGTGACTGCTGACTGTTACCATTATTAGACCTAGCTTCAAACTGTTCCATTAGTAAAGGAATGAATGATCAAATTACTATGAATTTGGAATCATTTAAACTTTGAAATTTCAATATTCGTCTTCTGTGGCAACTAATCCTTAGACTTCTGATGTTAATGACATAAGTGTAGATTTTGATCAAAATGTATTATTTGAAACTTTTTTATTCTGTCATGTAGCACCTAACACAAATGCTGTAATTTAGAAAGACTGACATTGAACACACGGCTGGGGAGGAGAGCAGAACTGGGTAGACACAGCTGTGTAGTCTCCAGGGACTTCCATTCTATATTCATTTCTGAGAATTTCATGCCTTCTAAGTTTTTCCTTTTTAATTTTATTTATTTATTTGTTTTTGGTTTTAGTTTTTTGTTTGTTTGTTTTTTGAAACAGGCTTTCTCTGTGTAAACAGCCCTTGCTTTCCTGGTACTTGTTTTGTAGACCAGGTTGGCCTTGAACTCACAGAGTTCACCTGTCTCTGCCTCCTAAGTGCTGGGATTAAAGGTGTGTGCAACCATGCCTGGCCATAAGTTTTATTGCATGAATTCCATTCCTATGTTATGAGAGTTCTGGGAAACCACAAGCCAAAGACATATTCATGAGATTTGAATAATAGAACATATAGTATTGAGTT
This sequence comes from Ondatra zibethicus, assembly GCA_004026605.1. Lineage (NCBI taxonomy): Eukaryota > Metazoa > Chordata > Mammalia > Rodentia > Cricetidae > Ondatra > Ondatra zibethicus. The sequence goes on from PVIU01007782.1 coordinate 18,634, forward strand.
CTGGTAATATTGTAAAGAGTCCGCACTTCTTCATAAATAGACACACTTAATACTGACCTAAGATGGTAAAGTGATTACTCTCTTAGGCAGGCAAGGATGGAGCTCAGATGAACCAAGCTTTCATGAGACTGCACACAGTGGGTAAAACATGCTTGGCCTGTAATGCTGATTTATGAGATTCAGAAATTCTTAATTTTCAATATTATCTACTTTTTTCTATTCATATCTTCTTTATAGAGACTATTATCTCTAAGCATTTCCAATGGTGACATTAGCTGCTCTGATTTGCTAAGGACTTGCTACCTGTGATACACATGTGTGCATGTTTATACACACATATATGTTGAAAAGTGTGGACATTATGGACTTGTCTATATTTTGTCTGGAAAGCCCTAATCTGAATGTACAAGTATATTTATGGATTTGTACACTTCTATACTTCCTTGATGATATTGTCTCCTTAAGTTATTGTTTACTTTCTTTAAATTGACTTAAAAGTAAATATTAAGACAATTTCTTTCTTTCAAAAATGTATTAATTCTTTGAGAATTTCATTCAATATATTTGCTAATAGTCACAACTCTTCATAGATAAACCCCCACCTCCCTACTACCTCAATCTCATTATTCTTTATTTAAACTATTGACTCCTTTTTGTGTTATCAAACTATTCTTGGGTATGCACCTGCCTTGTAGTTGTGATGTCTGGTTGTCCTAGCAGGAAACAGCATTTTAAAAAACTGATGTTCTTCCCAGTGCCCGTCAAAGACACTTTTCCCTTCACATAGGCATGGAACTTCATTCTCACCTTCCCTTCTCCACTCTGGAATTGTTTCTCTAGATTTTTGATATGTTCTTTTCTGAAATATATTCTATATATTCCATGGCATTAACTCAGAATTCTTCTTCTATGAGTTCCTGCATATCTGTTCATGAGTTCTGAAGCATTAGTTTCTTTGACTGAATATTCCAATTGTTCTTTATTTTCTTCAGGCCCTGATAATCTGTCTTCCACATTCTGTAGGTGAAACTTTCCACTAGTTTTTTTTTTTAATCAGACACTGGACAATGTTTATTTTTTAATCTCCAGTTTCATTTTTGTTGGAGGTTTCTACATTTCCTTTTTAAAGAATTTGCTTCCACATCGGATATTTTCTTCTTTACTTCACTTAGCCATTTCAGTTTTCCTGCTCTTCCACCAGTTTCTTGTTACCCTAAAGTTCATTCAGGTGTTTATTCATGTCTGTTTTAGTTAGTTTTATGTCAACTTGACTCAAGAAAAAGTCATCTGAGAGAAAATAACCTCCACTGAAAATTTGCCTCCTTAAGATCAGGCTGCAGACACGCCTGGAGGCCATTTTCTTAAATAGTCATTGATGTGGACTCAGTCCATTGTGGGTGGGGCTGTCCCTGGACTGGTGGTCCTGGGTCTAGAAGAAAGAAGAAAGCAGGGTGCGAAAGTGATGGAGAGCAAGCCAGTAAGCAGCACTCTTCCATGGCCTCTGCATCCATTCCTGTTTCCAGGTTCCTGCCCTGCATGAGTGCCTTCCCTCACTGCTTTTGATGATATGCTGGTATATTGAACTGTTAGCTAAATAAACCCTTTCCTCCTCCAGCGGCCTTTGCTCATGGTGTTTCATCATGAAATAGTAACTCTAACTAAGACAATGACCTTCTTCAACCCTTTGCACTCCTTGAAAACCCTTCTATTTTTTTGCATATGAATTCTATGTCTTCAATTTCATTTATGTTGTTCTCATGAGAGACCATTACTATAGGATTGTGGTTTTGGGGGACATAAGTAAAAGAATTTTTATGTTGCTTATGCTTTCTTGTGGTTGGGGCTAAGTATGTTGGTTTATGCTATTCATTATGTTTTTTGATATATGAACTTTAAGTACGCCACTGAAGAGAGGCAGTGTATTTGGTGGTTTGGGATAGTCCGACATACAGAGTCACAAGACATGTGAGTGTCTAGTGATATATCCTAAACTAGGGAGAAGAATGAAAGTTAGAGCTGAGTGCATGGGACAAAAATGGGAAAACAATGTCTCTTACTGGTTGATGGGGTCTGTATGAATTGGGTTCCTGGAATGAGATTTCTGGATCAAAGTTGCTGAGATTTAAGTGCAAGAGGCTGATTCTCAAACCAGGTGCTGGAGGCTATGTTGATCAGGTTCCAGGAGTGAAGTAAGAACTCAGAAGATGGAAGCAAGTGGGAGGCTGGATCTCTAACCTGGCGACAGCAGCCATGAGAGCAGTGTGTCTAGCATTAGGTTCCTGAGCTGGGTGTCCCCACACTGATTCTTGACCTTAGGGTGCCATAGTATTTGACCCTGGGTCAGCACATTTATTCGCACTGTTGAGGTATATGCATATCTCTTTACCATAGACATTCAGGAGATCTTTCGAACTTGTATAGTTATCAGTTTATTTTCATATTCCACGTCTAGTTTTTTTTTTATTATAAACTTGTTTTAACTTCCCCTCACTGCCACCATAGGTGAAATTCACACTGGAGCTAACTACCTGTTAGAATGATCTTCAATGATCATTTACTTATTTATAAATGGCTTTGATAAATAGTTGGAAACTTCTTGATGTTTCTTCAGTGCTTAAAAAATAATATTAATTTGTAGATTATAAATAATTATTATATATTTTCTAAGTTTTGACTATTATAATGGCTTATGAATAAATAATTTTTCTCCAATATCCAGCTCAGCAATATTCTGATAATGTGTATAAACTATACCAAATATACCAACAGAAATCTGCTGTATTAAATAAACATATACTTAATGGTTTGATTATATTTGAATTTATTACTTCTGCACATTCCATACTTTTCATCATTATGTTATATTCAAGCTATGTAGGTAGGACAACTTCTCTTAGGTGCTACAGTGCATTCTTATTTTTAAAAACTGTCTTAATTTTATATTAAAATTTTCTTAATAATTAACTCCTGGGGCTAGAGAGGTGGCTCAGTGGTTAAGAGCCCTGACTGCTCTTCCAGAGGACCCGGGTTCAATTTCCAACTACCACAGGGTGGCTCATATCTGTCTATAACTCCAGTTCCAGGAGACCTGACACCCTCACAGACACAAACATGCAGGCAAAACACTATTACACACAAAATTAAATAAAAGAAGTAACTCCAAAGTCTGATGAACTGTTGAAGATCATAGCAATGTTTCCTCATCTCAGCAATCTCAAGTATCCTCAGTAATATTCTCTATACTCCTGGTGTCCTCCTTACCTTTGAAGACAAGATAGAAAGTGTTGCCAGAACACTTTTTTTTCCCATTCTTTCCAAAGTGAGTTGGATGTAAGGTAAATATGATTCTAGTTCAGCTACCTAGCGAGCTGGATTATAATCTATTATTTGCTTTTTCCAGAAAAAAAAGTCTTTTTGAAAGACTTTGGACATTGTTCTCCCTTCCCAGTGCAAAGACGACTGTTTAATTTAGCAAAACTCACTGCTGTTTCTGACTTAGAAAACAAAGGAAGGGTATAGATACAAACAAGATTTTGACAGACTCTCCATTGGTATGTATGATCTATGGTCCCTTTCTGAATGTACATCACTCTGCTTAGGGCATATAATGAGTATTATATTAAACTTTAGCTGGGTTCTAAGCAGATTGGTTGTTTTCATCTTGGTCTCTTAAATGTCTTAGCTATCATGGGATATAGGCCAACATCTTTGCAGAGGGACCACATGGATACAGATGAATTCCAACAGCACCCTACCTCAGATCTGTCTTATTTATTTTATATGTGCAGCCAAGCTTAGAAACCAACACCACCAATAAGCAAAGAGGAACTTTCAGTCATAGATGGATAAATGACGAGTATTTTAAGACAGTCCATAATTTAGGCGAGGCGGGGAGTAGGAAACATGTTTCTACTCAATGCCATTCTTTTATCAAAAAGTGTCAGCTAATCTGTTCTTTATCTCCTTGTTCTGTAATTCTGACATAGCTCAAAAGAAGAACTGCAAGCACTGTGGCTTGTTGTGAGGCTGTTCCTTTGTGTAAATACTTTTCAGTGCAATAGCCTTTTACTTTTCAGAGAAATCTATGTAGCCTTGTAAGATGAATGAAAGATTGCCGGACAGTGGTGGCGCACGCCTTTAATTCCAGCACTCGGGAGGCAGAAGCAAGAGGATCTCTGTGAGTTCGAGACCAGCCTGGTCTGCAGAGCTAGTTCCAGGACAGGCTCCAAAGCCACAGAGAAACCCTGTCTTGAAAAACAAAAAACAAACAAACAGAACAAACAAACAAAAAAGATGAATGAAAGATATTATCCAGTTCAGCATAATGATGTTACTATTGCATAAAATATTTGGTCAATCAAGTCTGCTTCTTTCATCTACTAATTGATATTTAACTGTCCAATACATATTTTATTTCTAGGAAATCCCTTTCATGTTTAACTCTAGAAAATAAATTAATCATAAGTTGTTATTGTCCTTGTATTCACCTTTGAAATTGGGTTATCTTTCTGCTTATCTCAAAGTTCTCATGGTGAAGAGGTATTAGAAGTGTGGAATATTGAAATGTATAGCACAATTGGCTCTAGCATATAACCTGGACATTCCCAGGAATGTCCTCTGTGGCAGGACCAATACATTCCATCTCCCCCAGAGCTCTATCACCTGAATGTTCATGGAAGGATGTTTCAAAAACACAATTTTGTTAAGAATTTTCAGAACGCCAACTCTTTGCTGATGCAAAAATCCCAATCAAGCCAAATCACAACAAGCCAGATTAAAAAATATCCAGGTTTAATTGGAATTCCTGTGCTCTCGGGTGACTCCGAGGGGGAACCGGGAAACCGTGAACGTGACCACCGTGGGGAAAGGAAAGAGACCACGAGGAGACGTTCTGGGGGAACAGTTTAAACAGACTAGGGGAGTGGTCAAGATTTTGGCGGGCTGTCTTGACCCTCCTCCGGGGAGGGGTCAAGGTTTGGTGAGCACAGGGAAGGGGCCTCCAAAGATGGAGGCCAGAGACAGGGACTTACAAATTTCTCAAGACTGAAACTAAGATTCCCCACTTAGCTGAAGATACTTGTTTTCTTCATGTCTCCTATTGTTTCTAAAGGGAGTGAAAAACTTTACACTTGGGGACATTTTATACAGAGATTAATGACAGTCCAGCAAGTACATACATTTCCAGTTGATGAAACGTTTGTTAAAAGGTGTTGCCAAGGACCTCAATACAAGAGACAGGATGTTGTAAGCTTCCTGGCATAGAGAATGACCTTCAGAAGTCCCGCTTTTGAGCATCACTCTTCTTTAATTGCCCACAGAGTGAAACTGTGTCTGTACACTTTGCTCCTGGCTCATGTGTACTGGCACCAATTCCCTCACTGCTTTTCCAGGTTTATCGGCCTCTACCATAGAATGAATCTTTTATTTTTTATTTTTCCTTTTTTTAAATTTTCTTTCATTTTACACACCAATCCCAGTTCCTACTCCCTCCCATTTTCCCACCTCTCACATCCCCCTACCCTACCCCCATCAACTCCTCAGAGCAGGTAAGGCTTCCCTTGGGGGAATCACCAAGATCTGGCATATTAAGTTGAGGCAGGACCAAGCCCCTCCCCCCTGTATGAAGACTAAGCCAAGTATCTCGCCATAGGGAATGGGCTCCAAAATACAGTGCATATACTCAGGATAAGTCCTGATTCCATTGCCAGTGCCACCCCAACAGATCAAGTCACATAACTGTCACCCACATTCAGAGGGCCTAGTTCTGTCCCATGTAGATTCCCCAGATGTGAGTCCTGAGTGTATAAGCTTCTACTAGCTTAGGTAAATTGTCTCTGTGGTTTTCCCCATCATGATCTTGATCCTCCTTGCTATATGATCCCTGTCCTCTTCAACTTTTTCAGAAAATATATAAAATATTTCTATGCTTTCAACAAAATTTATAAAAGTACAGTTTTCAAATCTGCTAGTTTTTCTTTGGACCTCCCCAAATGCCTATCAGACTAAACTCAACCACCCCAAACACATGTGGATATAGTCTTTTTCAGAAATATATTTATGTTCATGCGCTTTGTTGTGGGAATCTCTTCTTCCTCTCTATTTCTTACACATGCATAAGCAATACATGATGGGTGTGTTTAAACTACATAACTTACTATTTTGTGGTCGTGTGATGATTTGCTGTATCTAATACTAGGTTGTAACTTTCTTGGCAATATGAACATAATTTTAACTTTGAAAGTATATAAACTAGAATTAATATATAACTAATATTATTGCTATATGTAATAAAATATATAGTACCTAGAATAAAATTTAACAAAGTCACATACATACAGTTTAAAGAAATTTATTGTTTCATGTCATATTATCTCAATTCTGATAGGTTTTAATGATAAAAGCATTTTAATACAAGTTCTAATTTCCTTTGTTAACCTTTCATTTAAATTACCCACTACTCTTCATAATAAGCAAACATAACCTGGATTTAGTTTACTTTTTCATCCCTATGTTCATTATCTTCAAACAAATACCCAATTTAAGAAATAAGCTCTAGATAAATTACTGCTCATGATGCACAGATGTCATGTATAAGAAAGTTTGTTAGAGAGTTTAATTTGTGGAGAAAATGCTTTGGATTTCTTCTTTTTTTAATTAATTTATTTATTTTACTTTTCAACTGCAGTTTCCCTTCCTTCCTCTCCACCCATCCCCTTCTCCACCTCCTTCCTCCCTCAAACCAGTCTTTCTCCATTTCTGTTCTGAAAGGACAAACCTCCCATGGATATCAACAAAACATGGCATATCAAGTTGAAGTGGGACTAATTTTTTTCCCTTGTATTAAGGCTGGGCAAGGCAATCCAATGTGAAGAATAAGTTCCGAAGAGCCAACCAGAACATTAGGGACATCCCCTGCTCCCACTCTTAGGAGTTCTGTTGGTGGAGAGCAGCTTGTTCGTCCCGGCCACATGGCTAGCTTAAACCCAAAATAATCACACAGAAATTGTATTCATTAAATTACTGCTTGGCCCATTAGCTCTAGCATTTTACTGGCTTACTCTTATATTAATTTAACCCATTTCTATTAATCTGTGTATTGCCACATGGCAGTGGCTTACCAGCAAAGTTTCGGCATGTCTAACTTTGGCTACAGCTCCATGGTGTTCCTCTGACTCCGCCTTTCTTCCTCCCAGCATTCAGCTTAGTTTTTCCCACCTAGTTCTGTTCTGCCCTTGCCATAGGCTCAAAGCAGTTCTTTATTCATTCACCAATAAAAGCAACACATAGACAAAAGGACCACCCACACCAGAGTTCCACAAGTAGACCAAGCTACACAACGGTCACATATATGTAGAGAGCCTAGGCCAGTCCCATGCATGCTCCCTGGTTATTGATTCAGGCTCTGTGAATTCCTATAAGCCAAGTTAATTGTTTCTGTGGGTTTTCTTGTAATCTTCTTGATTCTGCTGGCTTATACAACCCTTTCTCTTTCTCTTCAACAGGATTCCCCAAGTTGGGGCTTATGTTTGGCTGTGGGTCTCTGAATTTGGTTTCATCAGTTACTGAATGAAGGCTCTCTGAAGAAAATTGGCATAGTCACCAGTCTGGTTACCAGAGATGGTTAATTCAGGCTACATAAACATTAGTGCTAAGAGCCTTAGCTGGCACCATCCTTCTAGATTTGTGGGAGTTTTCCCTTGCATCAGGTTTTTACCTGACCCTGAAATGACCCAGTTTTCTGTCATCTCTTTCAGTACTCTCCCTCTCCATCAACCCCCAAACTGATCCCTCAAGTTCCCATCCCCAGCTGCCCCCAATCCAACTAGGAGATCTCTTTAAGTTCCTTTTTCCATGGAGAACCATGCAATGGATTGCTATTAAAGTGAAAGAGAAAAGTGGGTCACAGAATGACAAAATAATACATTGCAAGAGTAAAAAAAAAAACTAACCATGGGGAACTAAATCAAATATTTATCTCTATCTGTATTTATATTTGTATATTTACAAATATATGTATACAAAGTCATGTTGTATCTTCCATGCCTATTGTAAAAATTTTGCACATTATATTTATATGTATATTTGTATATGTATATATATATATATATACAAATTTAAATTATACAAATTTATAAATAAATTGTACATATTATATATATAATGTGTGTGTGATGTGTGTACATGAGTATGCACATGGGTATGTGTGATTGCGTGTGTATGTGTGTGTGTGTGAGCGCATATGTGTGCATATAGCTATATGGCCAATAAGGATTTGGAAAGAACCATTGAAAACACCAAAATTAATGACATAGTAAAAAGCTCAACAGTGAATTTTGTGAGAAAGAAATGCTCATGCTACTGAAGTCAAAGAACACTTGTGTAATTGTGGTAGGGGAGAGTGAAACCATCCTCTTGCCATTATATGCCTCATGTTCTTGTGAATAAACCCCACCAAAATAAAGCTTTCATTGTCCTCATTGTCTAAGTTTTCAGGTTTTTGTAAATCTAAATTTATTAAATTTTTATTTTCATATTTTTCTATGTATGTTCTTTTAAATTATAAATGTTTCTTACTTTTATCATAGTGTATAATGCTGTTTATAGCAAAACTATCCGATAAAATACAATGTGTAAATAAGAAAAATCATTTACTATGACCAGTTGGTTAAAGTAAGCTACTAGTGATTGTGACTGGCAGAAAACCAGGAACATTATCAGGTAGAGTATTTTAGAATGCCGACATCCTTACATGCAAATAGGCCATAGCAAACTTACCACTCTTCCTGAGAGTAAAGCATCTGGTTTTGTATGCTTAATTAAAATAAATTCATCTCTTCATCCTCTAGAAGTAGAAAAAGACAGTAGAAAAGAAGCATGATAATATCAGTCATCATCATTATCATCAGTCACAATCCATTTATGCTTGCATGGAGCCTACAAGGTGCTTTTAATTTAAATGAAGTGATAGTAAAGAAATGTACAACAAGGGATTTAGCAATTTATGATGGGTATTTTAGTCCTTTCTTGTCTAGTTTAGCTAAGATAGAAACAAAATCTTCATGCTGTATCCCAGCCCTATTATAAAGATTTTGCACACCGAGTCTGTGATAAACTCAAATCTACCTACTTCCTCTACCCACTACTGGGGCCTCATGTACTCACTGAAACCAAGATTTGTCTTATAATCAGTTATTGTTAAAAATAAACCTAAGAATTGGAAATCACCCCAGAAAGACATCTTCAGGATTGGTTACCACAGAACACAGGAAATGATCATCACTTTTATGTGATGAAATCCTTATGTCACCTCTGGTATGCTGAGCCTGTGGCAGCGGTACCACATTTCAGTCTTCACAGCAACCCTCATAAATGGTATTAATATTACCTCTACATTCTGGTTTTGTTTTTGTTTGTTTTCTTTTAGCTTCTTCCTTATTTTTGTATTAAGAATTTTAAAGATAACCTCATCAAATCAGTGTAACCTAGAACATGCCATCATTTCACATCATGGACTGTCCTCTTGGATTATATGAATGCCAGTAGAATGAGAAATTTTAAGTTTGTAGAAAGTCTATAAAGAAAAGCCTTACCGATAAAGCATAGGCCATTATCTGTTTTAATTTGGCTAGGTAAGCCAAGGATGCAGCATTGTAGCATATGGCTAATGGCATTTTTGGATTTCTCTTCAGCATGTGCTGAAGCCCAACAGGCTTGGGAGAAGGTATCCACTGAAAGAAAAATGTATTTAAGCTTTCAGAATGGAGAATAATGTGTAACATCAATCTGCCAGAGATAGTCAGGGTGAAGCCCCCGGGGATTGCTCCCCACATTTTGGAGGGGAGGAACCTGGAAAAAAGACTGACAGGACTTACAAGTCTGAACATTATTTTTTTTGAGGTCTTTAACTGGTACCAGAAGGAACCTATGTTGTAGGCCCCTCCAGGTAACGTGGGTCAGAGGTGGAAATGTGTAGCTTCCATAGCAATATTGCAATGAGACATGGAAACCAGGTGATCAGCCAGCTGATTTGCCCTTGAGAGAAATCCAGGTAGGTTTTGGTAAACTCTAAGATATTGAAGAAAGATGGGACTAATCCTTTGTTTAAGTAAGAGGTGAGCTTGAATCATAAGAGGGGATAGAGGCTTGGAGTCTAGTTTAATGTGGGACTCAACCAGGTTGGGCAAAACATTTACAACATAGAGGCTATCAGAAAATAGATTGAATGGCTCTGGTATGGAATCCAATTCCATAATAATGGCAAATAATTCTTTAAACTGTGCAGATCCCTCCACTTTATGGGAAATAGATTTTATACACATTGGCCTTTTTTCCCTATAAGATAGTTGGAATACAAGAAAGGAGGCAATTCAACAAATCGTGCTATAATAATTAGAGATGCATGTTATGAAAAAAGAATATATATATATTTAAAGTTCATATCTCTATATACTGACAGTTCATATATGTGAGCTTAAAAATCATATTATCTAATACAGATATATAATATGTAAAATTATACATTAAACACACAAAGAATTATAAAAATAAAAGACTACAAAATCTGTAGAGTACCACTGGAGCAAATGCTGTTAGCCTGGATTTGGCAATGAAATTTTAGATAAAGACAAAAAGCACAGTCTGGAAAAGAAAAGAATCTCTGATGTGGCAAATTTCAGTATACTTTTAAAACATTTCCTCTGTGACGGCCCACAAAGAGAACAATAGATAAATTAATTAATTAAAACACACACACACACAGTGAGAAGTTTGCAGACACATACCTAAGGTGCTTACATATATAATGCACCAAAGACTTAATGCACTTAATACAAAGGTGGACAAACCTATGATAAATAGGACAAGAGATCTTGCATACCTTACATGACACATGCATGAAAAAGAAGCATAGGATACTCAGGACATGTGTCAACAGCATATGTCAGGTAACAACAATATGTGATACTACAATACCCATTTTAGAGTGACTAAAAACTGAAGTTCTGATCAAAGAGATGCCATGTAGCTGCCTAAGGAGACAGATGGTTTTATGGGGTAGGAATGAACAGATTTCTTTGAGGTCCCAGGCCAATCTGATCTACATTGTGAGTTCCAGACCAGCATGGGCTAAACAATAAAACCCTATCATTAAACAAAATCAACCAATCAAAAACAAGCAACAAAAAAGAAAACCAACAAATCATCAAACAAGCAAAAAGGATTAATAATATGGAGAAGTAAGGAGCTTAAAGATGCCACATGTATACTTTGAGTTTTTTCTAGATATGTGTATGTGTTGTAATGAGTTGACTCTATCAAACAATCTTCAATTTATATTTCTGATATAGGCTCTCTCACTGAAACTCAGGATCACTGATTTAGCAAAAATTGGTTGTACAGCAGTCCCTAGATTCCTCCTCTCCCTGAATATCCATCATTGCCATTACAAGCATGCAACATTGCACTCGCTCTTTTTAAAATGTAGATTAAAGTTATCTTCTCATGTTTATCTATCAAAGACTTTGCTTTCTGAGTCATTTCTCCTGCCCCTAAAACTAGTCTATATTAATGTTACTTAAAACAGAAGGCAGGCTATAGCTTGATCAGTTCATTTATTGAAGTTCATAGGTAAAATTAATGAAATAGTAGATCTATACAGCCTACATTCTCCAGTACACAATGGTGGGTAACAGGGTAAAGGTTAGTATGCAAAAAATCCCAAAACCAGAATTCCATTTTGCTAGAGTTGATTATTATTATCCTTAGTGGTTTAAAAAGTAGAGAGATCAATTCTTGCAACTTGATTCATCCCTAATATTGACAGAAGACTACCAGATTTTCTACAGAGCTATGCTCATATTCAGTGGCTCCATCACGTGGCACACCTATTTGCCTGGGTACATATTTGACAGCAAGAGAATATTATACAAAGTTATATGTTTTCACTATTAAGTATTTTTTTCTTATTTTAACTGTCTTCATACTATGATGTTCCCAAGAGTGAAAATAAAGATAATAATTTAGGATACAGATTTATGACAGGCCATATCTTTCTAATACCTCCCTGAATCTGAAGTATAGAACATGCACTTCTAGAGTGTTATTGTATCTCCACCTACAGAAAGCTTAAAGGACTTTGAAGGGTGCATTAAAGATGTGTACTGAACGCACAATCAGGAGAATCTTTCAGAAGCATTAAGAACCAGCACACCATTTTGAATACCTTTACAGTAAAGTTCAGAGAGTCCCTAGAATGTTAACCAAAAGTGACTGATATTCTTGAAAAGGAGGCATTTCACCAAAGAAAAAGAATATTGATTAAAGTAATAAGCAATGCCTTTTAAGAGTATTATGAACGAATCAACAAATAAAGCTTTAATTTCAAATGATAGTTTTTCATAAAAGATAACTACATAAGGATTATGTTATCATAATTGAATATGGCTAGGATTGGTTCTTGCCAAATCCATAATTGTGAGCAGGATGATAATTAAAGAGAAGGCCACAATGAAATGGCCAGGCACTATATTTCCTCACGTCATTGTGTTCACTCTTAACCCCTAATTAAAGTTTCAGATATTAAAACATTTTGTGAGAGTTATCTTTCTCACATAGAGCAATCAAATAAAATGCTGAAGAAAGACATTCAAATGCAATGGTTTATCCTTTATTTTTCAATTATAATTCAACATACAGCAAACACAGGCCAATGGAACAAAGAACCCACACAAAATCACTAATATGTGAAGGTAAGTTTACTGAACAAATTATAGTGATGTACCATAGTTGTTTCCACATTTATATCACTAGCTGTGTGAAAAAGAGGACATTGCAATCATTTACATGTGCTTATATGTACAGAGATGCCACAATAATTTGCAAATAAGAAAATAAAATTTGCTTCTGAAAATTGAACAAGAGAATGCACAAATAATTTTCATAAATAGAAATACTTAGCTTCTGAAAAGACAGTAATTTAGAGACCAGAGTAAGACTAGTGTATAATTTAGCTGACAAATGCAGAGAAATAAAACACCACTTAGAAGCAAGGATGCTGTTGTCTTGGGAAACAAAACAAATGCATAAAGAAAGCCAATGTTAGGACCCTCTTGAAAAGGTCATTTGCATTTAAGGCCCAGAAACAAATATCAATGCATCTTCAGCATCCACTTTAAGATTCCAGTACAGCTTTTGAAATGTGATGCAGCTCCTTCAATCATACAATATCTTCCTCTTTTAATCGGAATTCATTTGCACTACATATTCAAATAAAGGTCTATGTATATTTCATCTACAAGGAGACAGAATATTTACCACATTACTATACAGACTGTTACTAGCTATTTTAGCTTAAAATTAATGCATTGATAAGCAAGGTTATGAAATTATGTGTTTCAGCATTCTCATGATCACAGATTTTTCTAAAAATGGGGAATATACTTACAGTGACTTATGAAATCATAAGATAAACAGCCAGATGGTGTGACTCTGGGTAACTCACCCAAATCACTCTGCATCTAATTTCTACTAACATCATTGGGTGTTTCTGCAATAAATGGATTGGATGATATTACCATGCCTCTGAAAACAAAGCGGTAAAGAAATTCTTCAAATAAATTGAACTTAGCCATAATTTTATAAATAAAATGAATTAATAAACTGAACTATGGAATGCATTTCATCAAGTTTTAATAAAATTGCTACAAAATCAAATGCAGTGTGGAAATTGGTCCAGGATTCCTCCACACTCAGTAATATAAAAATCCATACAGAGATTGGATCAATACTGTCCACAGACACTGGAATAAAGAATATTAAATCTAATGTTATTCTCTAGATTACATGTCTTGATGATACACCTGGAAAGCATATTTTATTCAATATTAATAATTCCCTGAAATATTTGCTCTTTCAAGAACTTATATTACCTTCATGGCTCTTATCAGGTTTCAGGAGAAAATGTATTAAGATTGAAGATATGCTGGAAGTAATAACATTTTCTTAAATGTGCAATATAAATCTCATAAAAACTATGGAAATAAGCTTATGGTTTTAACCATACTATTTACATGTAGCTACATTATTTTGAGTAAAAAAATTCTAGTCTCATTAATCCCAAGGTGTTTTAATCCATATTTCTGAGAAGTAAATATTCATTTTTTAATGGGAAGTCACAGTAGTTTCTGATATATATCTGAAAATTCATTTCAAACAGTAAAACATGATATTTTCTGGAATTTTTCTATATACTTCATACCCCGGCAGGCAAAATAGTTGTTCTATTTATGACCAAACACCTCAGAAGAAGGGGATGGCGATGATGGGGCTTATTGTTTTTGTTGTTCAGAAATCATGCTTTTAGGTGGCTATTTTTTTCTTACTGGTTCTTGATGATTTATTCAAGTAGTCTGTACTTTGAAATGTCTTTATATGACCACAATCCACAACATCTGAGACTCTAATGAAACCATTGAGATATTGTCTTGTCATTGTCCTCAAATAAAGTTCATTGAAAATGACAATCTTAGGCACAGTTTGCTACAAAGGCTGGAGATACAAAAGTAATTAAGAATATCAAGCTCCTTTCCCCAGCATGCTAGATTGTACTGGCTATAGATAGTATCGTGGTGTATAAGCAAGACAAAACAAGGACTTGTCTAAGGTAAGTGTATCTTTATCAAAGATAAAATCAGAAAATTACCTGGTCACAACTTGTGTTATACCAAAAAATAAATAACGTAAGCCTCAAAATTTTAAAATATTCATATGAATCCACATTCTTAGTTAAAATACTCTGCATAAAACTAAATATATTACTCCCAAAGCAAAATGCCAAAGACAGAAGCAGGTCAGCTTCCATAAAACAAAGTAAGTGAAATTAAAGGAGTAATAACTCTAAAAATAAATTGAAAACTAGACAGAAACCTAGAAACCGTTGAGGATGATGAGTGTGTTTGTCATGTGTAATTGTGAGCAATCTAAAAATGCCAGCAGGAGAGCAGGTCTAGCACTGGAGCAAAAGTAGTCCAGTGTCCTATATCAAGGCCGTGCTTAGGATTTTTATCTCAAAACATTAAATTGCACAACCCTAACTTGAATTCCAGGTTTACCTAAAAAAAAAAAAGAAAGAAAAAAAGAAAAGAAAATTCCATATCAGCTTCTGCATAAATCAGCAGATTCATTTTGAAATTTGGAAGAGTTACAGATTTTCTTTTAAGCCTAATATGATGAATAATGATGAAATAGTCCTGAGAAGTTAATGCAGGGAAGATTTCAAATGTCTCAGAGTAAGACAGGCTATTGACCATGAGGAAGAAAAAGGAAGAAAAACAAATTCGCTACTACTCTTCTTAGTAAAAAAAAAAAAAATGTTTTCTAACATGCAAACATGTAGGGAGCAGAAAGTCCTGATCGAAGTCATCAGAGAATGGGTGTTCTTGACATAGACAAAGACATTTCAAGAACCCCAAAGCCTCAGGCTGAGAGGGATGGCAAAGACTTCCTCAAGGAACTGACCAAGTACAAGTGTTGAAGTGGTGCTGAAAATGACCACCACAGAGTTCTCACTCCCGGGTATTAACAGAATGAAGTATGCTCTCCTACAGAGACTGCTCCAACTGAGATTGACTAAACCTGTCTTCTTGAACCAGCTGTGTAGTGATATTTCATCGGTATTTTAATAAATAAAGCTTGCCTGAAGATCAAAGAGTAAACCAGCCCCACCTGTCAACTGTACAGAGCAGGCAGTGGTGACACACACCTTTAATCCCAGTAGCCACACTAGTTTGCCAGAGAAACTGGGCGGTGCAGTAATGCATGCCTGTAATCTCTGTCCTGGAGAGGAATATAAGAGGGGAGGAGACAGCTCACAGATACAGTCTCATCTTGAGATTCCTGGAGGCAGGATCGCCATTTCTGACTGAGGTTGAGGTAAGAGTCAGTGGCTGGCTGTTTTGCTTTTCTGACCTTCAGTTTGAACCCAAATATGTGTTGCTGCATCTTTATTAATTGTGCTTCACAGCCGTATGCCTTAAACCACCCTGCTTTCTTGGTCATCTCCATGTCATAACCCTGCCTTCTTGTTCAGCTGTTTGCAGTAATCCTGCTTGCCTCTTCAGCTCCATGTAATAGTCATACTAAGTTTCCAAGGTGTTTTGGTTTCTCCAGAAGAGATTCAAGACCATCCAAGCGGTAGTGGCATAAAACGAGCAGTGGTAGCACAGACCTTTAATTGCAGCACTTGGGAAGCAGAAGCAGGAAAACCCTGTCTTGAAGAACCAAAAAAATAAAAATAAAAAGTGGAGAAGAGATTCCAGACCACCTAATTCCAGCACTTCAGTCTGTCCAGGTTTCTGTGTGTCTGTGTGTCTGTGTCTATGCCTGTATGTCTGTCTTTTCTTCATTACCCTTCTATCCCAATCAGTTCTGTCCTTAAAACCATGCTGGGCATGGCACACATATGTCTAAGCTTGAACTGCAGCTATGAATATATGGGAGAGATACAAGACCACAAATGGGGAATAGGGATGCTTTAATAAGAATAAAAACCCACCCCTAGTGACACACTGCTTACACGAAAGCCACACATACTCCAGCAAGGCCACAATTCCTAGTCCTTTTAAATAGT
This sequence comes from Ondatra zibethicus, assembly GCA_004026605.1. Taxonomy (NCBI): domain Eukaryota; kingdom Metazoa; phylum Chordata; class Mammalia; order Rodentia; family Cricetidae; genus Ondatra; species Ondatra zibethicus. The sequence continues at coordinate 35,258 of PVIU01007782.1, forward strand.
ACTACTTCCCAAGCATTCAAATACATTAGCCTGCGGGAGGGCATTTTTATTCAAACTACCACCCCATCTTAATGTAATTCCTATTTGTGGAATATAAATAGGTAATTAGTCATTTTTGTACATGTATATGTTTGTGTGTATGTATTTGTCTGTGATCACGCATGTATTTGGATACCAGAAGTCACTGTCCAGTATATGTGTATATGTGTTTGTTGTGTGTGCATGCATGTATGTGGATACCAGAAGTCAATGTCCAGTATACTTCCATCAGTGTCCACCATCAACTTTTGAGACAGAATTTCTTCTGAAAATGGACCTCACTGATTTTTTTAGGTTAGTAGATCTGCAAGCCACATGGATACACCCTTTCTCCTTCCCAACCCTTCCCCAGGACTAGAATTATAGATGTAGGTTGCCATGCTTAGTTTCTTTATGTGAGCCTGGGATTGAACTATAACACTCATACTTAACTCAAGAATGTTACCAACTGAACTGAAGTAGAGAAGATCATCTTTTATCTACAACTTGACTTTTGTCCCATCTATCTCCAAGAATGGAGTGGGCAGAAAGCAAAGAGTGTCAAATGGGAGGTACTTCGTTTGCCAATTATGAATGAATAAGCTTGAAACAACAAAAAAGTGTAAAAGAGATTGCCAAATGAGATATAAATAAATAAATGTTTTAACTTCAGGTAACAAGAGAACCTGAGCTGAAAGCACTGCAGCTCAGAGAAGTGTAACAAAGTCAAGTGTTACAGCTCAAAGGCTCTTGGGGCTTCTGGGTGCCAGCCTGGAGCAGTCTTTTGCAGAACACAATAGCAAGCTGAAAGTAGGAGGTCTCTAATGGAAGTCTAGGAAATGCTGCAGGTACAAATTGCCCTCCGCAGCTTAGGCTAGTGTGAAGTCTTAGTAGATCAAGTACAAAGGAGTCATTCTGCCTGAAGCCACTGCCAGAGTTGAAAGCTGGTTCAGGTAGGTACCCTATGAAGAAACGAAGACTGGTGTGCAGGGTGTTTTCTTTGAACCTTCTGGGTGTCTTCTCTGGTCAGTGAGTACACTGGGAGGCAGGTTCTGAAATCTTCAGGTTTATACCTTTAAAAAAAAATCAAAAGTCTCTGGCCAGGGTCCCAGTTAGACTCAGAAACAGAACTCTGAAATCTTATTACACCACTTCCCCATAGGCCTCTCTAGCCGCTCTGGTTTGACCTGGGGAACACCTGAATTTATGGAGGTACCAGAATGCCAGCTAGGACCTGATAGGCTGGATGTGGACATGCAAATAAGGTGAAGAAATAGGACCAACTAATCACATAAGAGCTGTCAAAAATGGTAATTGAAGGAGAACCCTGGGCAGAACAAACATTGTCAGAAAAAAGTCCATGGTCACGTGCATTGGTGACAGCATAGGTAAACTCTAGGAAACTTTCTATCTGTTCTTGATTGCTACTACATCCTTTACAGGCTACCTGCTTGATATGGGATTCTCCACTATATGCTGTGAATACCATTGATTAATAAAAAAAAATAATTTGGACCTTTAGCAAGGCAGAACTTAGCTGGTGGGGGGAGGGGGAGCTAAACTGAATGCTGGGAGAAAGGAGGCAGAGTCAGAAAGAAGCCATGAAGCCACCTCCAGAGACAGACACACTGAAATCTTGCCAGTAGGCCATGAGATTCGTGGTAAAATATAAAATAAAGGAGATGGGTTAATTCTAGATGTAAGAGCAAGCTGGCAATACGCTTAAGTAATTGGCCAAACAGTGATTTAATTAATCCAGTTTCTGTGTGGTTAGTTCAGGGGTCTGGGCAGCCTGGAAATGAACAATTGGCCTCCTTATAACACCTTCTGCTTGCCTGCTATTTGCATCTCTTTCAGTCAGAGATTTGACTTTGCTGGTGTGAGTGTGTGTGTGTGTGTGTGTGTGTGTGGTGGGGGTGCTTTAGTTTCCTTTGATTCTGTTGCAGCAATAAGGATTATCATTAGATTGTCCTATGAAGCTCATTTTGCCCTCAAGGCTTGAGTCTGCCTGCATTGAGATCCCTGTTAGAAAACCCAATTTAGGAAGAGACATCTACTCCCAACTATTGTAAGAACCACTACTGACCTCCAGTCCTGACAATAGACAATTTTTAAAGAAAAGGTGTTCATTTAACTCCTACATTCAAGGCTATTGGTCCCAAGAGCATGGTATCAGCATATACTAGAGTTCAGTTGACACTTTGTGCTGTGTTAGAGTGAAAGAATGGGGGGCCTCAGGGTGTGAGTAGAAGTAAGAGAACAGAGATTACTTTATGATAGGAGAGCTAATCCAGTCACCCCAGAGTAAGAAATCCTTTAGATCACCAAGAACACTCTCAGTTCTCTACCAATAGCACAAATCCATAGCAAGGGCGGGTATTACACATCAACTATCTATTGAATATGTTATTTTAGTCTTTTTGAGTCTGTGTCACCTTGCTTAATATTACACATCTTGGGTTCAACCATTTTCATGCAAATCTCATTATTTCAGTTTACATCAGAGTCTGTTAATATTCCCTCTTTGTATTTTTACCACATTTTGTTCTCAATTCATCTTTTGATGGACTGCTAGACTGGCTCCATTGCCTGCTATCATGAACAATAACTATAGAAAAAGAATCGGTCAATATCTCTGTGATATGATTTGAAGTCTTTTGGATATATGCCTAGGAGTAGTGTAGCTGGGTCATATAGTAGTTATAATCCTTAATGTTTTTGAGGAAGCTCCAGGCTGATCTGCTTTGCTACATAATAGACGTATTAAGTTTCACAAAGGAGTCCTTCTTTTCATCCTCTCTGACATTTCTTCTCAGATTTCCTAATGACAGCCACTCTGATTGGGATGAGGTGGTGTCTCAAATCAAACTTAATCTTCAGTTTACTGGTTGAAGCATGATCAATAAAACTCAGAGAGAGAAATTGGGGTTCAACCTGAAGATCCAAAAAGCAAAGCTGCCAGCCACTGACTCTTCCATCAACCTCAGTCTGAAATAGCGATCCTGCCTCCAGAAATCTCAGAATGAGACTGAGCCTGAGAGCTGTTTCCTTCCCATCTTACAGTTCTCTCTAGAGCTGAGATCAAAGGTGTGCATCACTACCCCTGGTTTTTATGACAAGCTAGTATGTCTTCTGGGATTAAGGTGTGTGTTATTGCTGCCTGGTCTATAAGGCTGGCCATTGTGGCTGTTTTTCTTTTCTGATTCTCATACAAATTTTATTTATTAAAATACAATTGAAATGTCAGTATACCTGATAATGAGGGAAACTGGCCCCTTTTAAAAATAGGTATTGACAGTTTGTGGGGTTTTTGTGAGAACTATCTGTTCACATCATTAGCCCATTTGCTAATTGGTAGTTTTATTTCTTTGTTAAATCTTTGCAATTCTCTGTAAATTGTAGATATTAGCCCCGTAACTGAAGTATAAAAGCTAAAAATGTTCCCCCATTGTTTGTGCAATCTAATTACTATATTGATAGGATTTTGCCACACATAAACTTTTAATTTCATATATTCCCAACTTTTTAATCTGAGGACTAGTTCCTATATATTCAAGTTCTTTCATAAAGTTCCTGACTATCTAAACATCTTGAAGAATATTTCCCATGTTTACTTTTATTAGGTTTCATGTTTCAAATTAAAGTCTTTTATATACTTTAAGTAGATTTTTGTACAATGTATAAGATATGGACATAATTTCTTCTTCTGTAGGGGTATATCCAGTTTTGACAGGACCATTTGTTAAATAGGCTATATTTTCTCCATTGATTCTTTCTGTGACTTTTGAAAAAAATTAGGTGCCTATAACTTTGTCTGCTTATTTATAGGTTCCCTATTCTGGTCAGTTGGCTTAACTCTCTGTTTTATGTTAATAGAAGGTTGTCTTTGTCAATATAGAACTGTAGTATATAAGTCAGGAGTTGTGACAATTCATGTGTTGGCCTAGCTTATGTTGTAAATGTTGGCCTATGTCATGTTGTATATCTGCATATAAGCTAGTAGGTTTTACGTGTGGGTATAGACTAAACTTGGCAAAAAAGACCAAGGTAAGGTGGTTGAATGATGACGAACGATGGAGGCCAAAAGACACATTGGTCATGAAACAATACATAAAGCTATTTTTTCTAGTTTCATACCAGAGTTTTGTTTTGTTTTGCTTGTTTGTTTTCCTTTTCTCATGGTAGTCATGTGAATTTAGATTTCTGGCTACTAATATAACAAGAACAATTCATACATTCTGAAAAACTCTACCATGTGTTATTCCTTTAATTCCATTTTATGAAAGTTGAGTTTTCTTTTAATTCCAATAACGATTAATACAATTGAACTTAGAAATGATTATTCATGGGGTACATTTGTCACACTGATGCACTTAGAAATAGGTGATTTGGTTTAAAAAAAATGTTTTGTGGGGAGGCGTTTTTACCTGTAAAAAAAGTCCCTCTTTTCTTTAAAACTATATCAAGTCATCATATTATAATGTTATTTAGTATATAATCTGTGTTATATATGAAATTTTGTTATTAAAAATTAAAGGAAAAAACAAGTATTTATTGAAGGTGCCACCATCTCTTAACACTATTACAGTATAGAAACTGAATTTCAGCATGCATTTTGGAGAGTGCAAGCAATATTAGGACTACAGACAACCCACTTGGCACACCTCATTCTACACAGTCTGAACTATTCATACAGTCTTATGCATGCAGCTTCTTACTTTATGTAGTAAGAGGCACGAGGGCTGCGTTCCTGGCGTCCGGTTAGCTTATGCCCGAAATAATTACACAGAAACTGTATTCATTGAAATACTGCCTGGCCCATTATCTCCAGCCCCTTATTGGCTAACTCTCATATATTATTTTAACCCATCTCCATTAATGTGTATCGCCATTTGAGTTGTGGCTTACCGGCATGAGTCTAACCAGTGTCCATCTTGGGCCGGAGAAGCATGGAGTCTGCCACATTGCCTTCTCTTTCCCAGCCTTCCGTTCTGTCTACTCCACCCACCTAAGGGCTGCCCTATCAAAAGGCCAAGGCGGTCTCTTTATTTAACCAATGAAAGCAACAGAAATACAGAAGGACCTCCTACACCTCTATGCTCAGCTGCAGAATTTCTGTAGGCCGCTTACATGGAAGTAGTTAAGAGCTTGTAGCAGCACAGAAAACTCTTTACCTCAGTGTATTCTCTCCTTCCCTTTGTCGTCTATATTAATTGTGATGTGCGTATGCTATGCCATTTACAAAAACTCACTTCAGCTGCACAGAATAAGTAAATGAAATGGGATGGACGAAGCTCATTAGTCATGTGATCTGTAATACATGTGCAAACAGTTCCACAGAGACAAATGAAGTACCACAGATGTGTACCGTAAATACATAAGAATGGAGATGGGGGGAACACATAAGCAGCACATATTTCTGAGGTACTAACTATTCAGCGTAACCTCGTGTGCTGAAATGGCCACTCACGAATGATTCTATCCTTGCCTTCCAGACTTTCCTGACTGACCTTTAGGTGTAGAAGTGTCAGTTGCGCTGCAAGTCTCTGGAAAGTTACTGTTATGGCTCAACATGCGTATTCCTGCCTTTTTCAGTGGACTGGTTGTGCCACAGGCCTATAGGATGAAACCACAACCTAGTTTTTGGACTAGGACAATCCTATGGGGCAAGGCTGTCATGGGAAAACAGAGAGACTAGATAGTGATTATAGAAGCATGTATTGATGGGTTAATCATAACATATCAGGAACCACTCAAAAAGATGATCAACCCATATTAACAACTGAAAACAATTTATCAGTAATTAAACTGGTTTCAGGTATTCTAAAAGGGACTTACTCAGGTCAGGAGATGTGGTGTTTTTTTTTTTCTTTTTTTAAAATTTATTTTATTTTTCTTTTGTAAAAAGAAAACAAACTATCATTTTTCATTTCAAATACCAATTTCACCACCACATTCAGAGAGTCTGGTTTGATCATATGCTCATTCAGTCCCAGTCCAGCTGGATTGGTGCGCTCCCATTAGTTCAGGCACACTGTCTCAGCAGGTGGACCAGCCCCTCACGGTCCTAACTTCCTTACTCATCTTCTCCCACCTTCTGCTCTTCAACTGCATCTTGGAAGCTCAATCCATTGCTCTGATGTGAATGTGGGTCTCTGTCTCTATCTCCATCCATCGGATGAAATTTCTATAATGGTGATCAAGATATTTATCAATGTGACTATGGGACAAGGCTAGTTCCGGCACCCTCTCCTCTGCTACCCGAATACCTAGGCGGTGAATGGGGGCAGACGAAGAAGCCATCAACAATGACACCAGGACCTATCTTTTCTGCATGTATTACCTTTTGGGAACCGAGTCTTTTTGGATGCACACCTTGCTAGGCCGGGAGGGAGGGGGGTGGGCCTTGGACTTCCAACAGGGCAGGGCACCATGCCCTCTTTTAAGGAAGAAGGGGTAGGGAGGAGGAGTGGGGGGTAGTGGGAGGGGACCGGGAGAAGGGGAAGAAATGTAAAAATTTTATTTATTTAATTATGTTTTTGAACGGAAAAAATAAAAGAATACGAAAAAAAACCAAACACCAATTTCAGTACCCTCTTCCTCTCCTTCTGCCATTCCCTTTACCCATCTTCCCACCCCTACCCACATCCATTCCTCAGAGAGGGTAAAGCACATACATTGCTTTGGTGAATGTCCAAGGCCCTCCCTACTATATCTAGGCTGAGCACGGTATCCATCCAAAGAGAATATGTTCCCCAAAAGCTAGTTCAAGCAGTAAGGATAAGTTCTTACTTCCATGACCCCACAGTCTACCCCAGCCATACAACGGTCAGCCACATTCAGAGGGAATAGTTTGAACCTATGTTGATTCCTTCCTTGTCTGGCTAGAGTTGGTGAGCTTCCCTTAGCTCAGATAAACTGTTTCAGTTGGTTCCCCATAATGGTCTTGACCTCTTTGCTCATTTTCTCACTTCTCCCACTCTTCAAGTGGATCATGAGAGCTCAGTCCAGTGCTCTGCTGAGGGTCTCTGACTCTGTTTCTATCATTTTCTGGATGAAGGTTCTATGGTGATATTTAAGATATTTATCAATCTGACTGCAAGGCAAGGCCAGTTTGAGCACCCTCTTCTCTACTGCTTAGGATCTTACCTGGGGTCATCCTTGTAGATTCCTGGGAATTTCTCTAGTGCCGGTTTCTTGTTAGTTCCATAATGGCTCCCTCAATCAAAATATCTCTTTCCTTGCTCTCATCTCTGTCCTTCCTCCATCTCGACTATCCCATCCCCTCAAGTTCTCCCCCCTTCCCTTCCCCCTCCTCTTCCCCTTCAACTATCCATTCTCCCCCCATCTACATGCTCCCAATTTTGTCAGGCAGTCTTGTCTATTTCAACTTTCCAGGTAGATCTATGTATGTTTTTTGTAGGGTTCACGTTATTACTTAGCTTCTCTAGGATCATGAACTATAGGCTCAATATCCTTTATTTTACAGCTAGTATCCACTTATGTGTGAGTACATATTATATTTGTCTATCTGAGTCTGAGTGACTTCACTCAGTATGTTTTTTTTTCTATTTCCATTCATTTGCATGCAAATTTCAAGATTTTTACCACTGAGTAGTACCCCAATGTCTAAGTGTGCCACGTTTTCTTTATCCATTTTTCAGTTGAGGGGCATTAGGTTGTTTCCAGGTTCTGGCTAATACAAATAATGCTGATATAAACATAGTTGAACAGATGTCCTTGTAGTATGATTGAGCATCTTTTGGGTATATGCTCAATGTTGTGGAAGGCCGCTTATTTGTTCCCAGCTGCTCAGCCCCAAAATAAACATACAAAAACTGTATTAATTAAACCACTGCTTGGTCCATTAGCTCTATATTCTTATTGGATAACTCTTACATATTAATTTAACCCATTTCTATGAATTTGTATATCACCACATGGCTGTTGTTTACCAGGTAAAGTTCTGTCCAGCATCTGTGTCTGGTGGGGCTACAGGGCTTATCTCTGACTCTGCCTTCTTCCTCCCAGCATTCAATTTAGTTTTCCCCAACTACCTGTATACTGCCCTGCTATAGGTCCAAAGCAGTTTCTTTATTAACCAATGGTAATCATAGCATACAGAGGGGAATCCCATATCAGTCCAAGAGTATTGCTGGGTCCTGAGGTAGGTTGATTCACTATTTTCTGAAAACTGCCATACTGATTTCCAAAGTGGTTGTACAAGTTTGCATTCCCACCAGTAATGAATGAATGAATGTTACCCTTACTCTACATCCTCTCCAGCATAAGCTATCATTGGTGTTTTTGATCTAAGCCATTCTGACTGGTGTAAGATGGTATCTCAGAGTCATTTTGATCCACATTTTCCTGATGACTAAAGATGTTGAACATTTCCTTAAGTACCTTTTAGCCATTTGAGATTCTTCTGTTGAGAATTCTCTGTTTAGTTCTGTATCCCATTTTTAAATTGGATTGTTTGGGTTTTGATGTCTAATTTCTTTATTTCCTTATATATTTTAGAGATCAGTTCTCTGTTTGATGTGGGGATGCCTTTTTGTCTTATTGACTGTGTCCTTTGCTTTACAGAAGCTTCTCAGTTTCAGGAGGTCCCATTTATTTATTGTTGCTCTCAGTGTCTATGCTGCTGGTGTTATTATTTAGGAAGTGGTCTCCTGTGCCCATGCTTGAAGGCTACTTCCCACTTTCTCTTCTATCAAGTTTAGTGTGGTCAGATTTATGCTGATGTCATTAATCCATTTGGACTTGAGTTTTGTGCATGGGGATAGATATGGACCTATTTTCATTCTTCTACATGTTGACATTCAGTTATGCCACCACGTTTTGTTGGAAATGCCTTCTTTTTTCCAATGTATAATTTTAGATTCTTTGTCAAAAATCAGGTGTTCATAGGTATATGGCTTAATATCCGGGTCTCCGATTCAGTTCCATTTGTCAAACTGTCTATTTTTATGCCAATACCCAGAAGTTTTAATTACTGACCTCAAACTCTATTATAGAGATATAATCTTTTATCTTCCCATCAATTTGGTCTTCTGCTTTCTGATTTAACCCACCACATCAGACCACACACTTTCAAACTTATGCTCTAGATTCCAAATATTTTTTCTTCATGTACCCTAGGAGCATTCTCTTGGGACTCCTTCTGGACACAAAGCCATCAGGAGCTACCCAAATATCTGCTATATTCACCTCCGCATTTGCTGTTTTTTATATGCTAAAACCTTCTATGCTCTTCTCTCACTAAAAATCATACACTTTCTCCTAAATGATAGCACTGTCTTTTTCATCTGTAGCATTTTTTAAATACTTTTTAGATTACAGAGATACAAAATTCATTGTGTAAACTTTGTATCAGTCACTTTATAAACACACACATATGCATATCAGTTAAACATTGTATTAGTTCACATGAATCAACATATGTCAGAAAGATTAAAGCAAACAAAAACTGATGCCAACTAGACATAACCATTTTTTTTGCTTTTCATTAATGGTTACTAAGATTTTAGTAATTTAAACTTATTCAAGGGTAGATATTTTAAAATGACTGCAGTGATGTCCTCCTTGAAAACATAAATGCCTTAAAATTAGTTTTAGTGCTTCAGTAATTTCAAATTGAACATTCTGACATCTTTCCTTTGTTCTGTCATCACTATGAAAGCGAACTTCCCAGGGGTACATCTAAAAGACGTAAGTGCTTTTATTCATTCAATTTCCAGTGTGTATTTGTTGTAAATAGCCAATTTAAGGAGAGTGACATCAAGCCACAGAGACTCCCTAGGAGTGCTTATAGGGCTTAATTTGCAAATCAGAGCACATCAATAATTTGAAATTGTACTGAGCAATTCCTAATATTTATTATGCAATTGCTCCTGAAATACAATTGTATAATTCAAATATATAAAATATGTGTGATTTACTTCATAATGGAAGCATAAAAAGTTAGGCTCCATATGCATATAGAAGGAGTGATAGTGAATAAATGGATTGAGTAGTTGAATATTAAGTCAACAGGTGAGGAATGCTCATATTGTAATCTCCCAGGTTCAGTTTCACCATGAACACAATTGTAATCATGGATTATGACAAAGAAGCTACTATAATTTATACTCCAGCAAAGATAACTTGATTTCCTGGCTAAATTATATTACTTCAGAATATTTAAGGATGACATAAAGAATCCTGTTCATCCATTCCTATTTCACATCTCTGAAAGTTGAACTCTTGTGAACATCAGAAATATTCTTGTAACTATGGTTGTCCTGTCACCTAGACAGTCCTTCAAAATCAGAATTTTTCATATTTCCCTAAAATTCTGAATAAATCCCTGTTCACCATGAAAATACTCTAAGTTTGAGCCATTGTCCTTCACAGAGGTCAAAGGTATGATCCTCAAAAGTAAGCATCATTCTATTTTAAGTAACTATAATATAAAATACAACCTACATTTATAAAGTAAGTGGTAATTTTGTTGTGACTGCATCTGCCAGATCCTGTGCTAAGGGGAAGATGATAAAATGGTGTGCCATAGCAGATACTAAATTCCCCCCCCAGGGAATTTATAATCTAGTGGAGTGACAGATGTGTGTTAAGTAATCACATACTTTAAAGTGGTAACTGCCATAGAGCTATGATGAAGATATTAGCACAGTATGAAAGAAAAGGAAGGAGGATTTGATGTTATGTAAGGAATATGCAGATGGCTGCCTGGCTGACTAGTGAGTGAGTGACTAAGTTAGTCAGTGGTTAAGTTAGTCAAAGAGCTAGCTAGATTTGAAGATGGTAACTTGACGGACCCTAAAGAGTGACAGAGCACACATGGGAAATAGTGACGTAAGTGTGTGCGGCAGATGGGGGATGGCACATAGAAAGAAGGAGAAGCTGTGTCAGCAAAATGTGACTTGAAAGAGAACTTGTTTTTAAGACATCCCCAGAGAGCTGGAGAGAGATCAGACCAGAGACTTGGAAAATATGACAACTTATCTCTTTTTTTTTTAATAGCCAACTGAAAGTCTCTATTCCAACCAGCTAGAACTAACTCTGGTTGTGAGACCCATGTAGCCCCAAGCATTAAGAGCAAGGGGCTATTAAAAGCAAAAAACCACATTCTGTTATCTTGCTCAGCAGATGTAGGGGGAGGTTTTGCCTAAAATGGCAGTTTAACATAAGCCAAAATAAGCAGTTAGCTTCAGGGAGAAGCTTGCACATGGGACGCCACCTTGGAATTATTGTTATTAGTAGGCTAACAATATCAGATTCTTTTACATTTGGTACCTGAACAAATATAAAACCGGCATCAATGATCTTCATTATTATACACAGTTTAACAAATCAGTATTATAACAAAATGGCATGCAAATGAAATTGCTTTTGTGGTGAATAATAATCCTATTGACAACTGTCCTTTCCAGATATGATGGGCTCTACAAACATCACAACAACCCAATATTCACAATACTAATGGGCATTCCATTAACAAATCAACATTTTTCTCTTTTTTTTCAGTATTTCCAATTTAATTATTGAAAAAAAGTTTAAGTTATATGATTCAACTATATATGAATTTTCCTCCTAGAAGTAAATCTATAAAAGTAGTAGGTTAAGGGTATGTATGTTCTTTATATTTACATTTCCATATAAAATTAAAGTTTCTTCTGAAATACTGGGTCAATATAGCCTCTTCTGGCTCAAGACTGAAAAGAAAGGCCTTGGATTCCCCTTGTGTATTAGTGAAAAATCCCCAGGATCACTTGACAGTGTGTGCTGCTGGCTTTCAAGTGCTCAACTTTATTTCCCTGAAGCACTACCATACATCATTCACCAACTGTCCAGAAAACATTCTGTGCTTTGTTGTTGCTGGAAAACACCAATTACTAATATTTTATATGGCAAGATTTCATGTGCTGATTTTACTATTTTGTTTAACATATGCAATATACAAGACTATTTCCATTTTAAAATAAACAATGTAACACAGAAACTAATATTTGCAAAGTCATAGACTATATAAGCACTGTGATTTATTTCTTTAGAATTGCAATTGATGGAATTCAAATCGATTCATGATTTGAAAAGAAATTTTTAAAATGTTAAGGGTAAATTACTGCCCATGAATGTCACATGTATATATCTCCTAAAAGCAATTAAAAACACATTCTGTTAGGTTCTCCAACACTGTTCATGCAAATGAAGAGACAGAAAGATGGGATACTGATGCTGACAGTGATTCTACATGCTCTTTTGAATTTTCTGTCAAATAAAGGGTAACAATTGCAATTAGGATGCTAAACAATCATTCTAGTGATAAATTCTTACTGAGAGATTGACCATTATATAATCAGACATGGAAAATAGACATGTGACCTGTACCCTTCTATATCACAGAATCTCTTGTTAATAATTAATTTTTGAGCAGTCGCTCATGTTAAATGGGTGAATGTATTCAAAAGGCCTGTTAATAAATATATTCTACCTGTAAAGACTTGAAAGAATTTATGACATTTTAGAAAGTAAAGATGGGTCTGGAGAGATGGCTCAAAGAGTAAGACCACTGACTGCTCTTCCAGAGGTGCTATTTTACGGAAAATTCAAGGTTCAGTGTGAGAATTAATGCAATGCTATACATTATTAAGAGAGAAACAGGGAATATTTTCCATGCCAAGTGAGGCCAGGACCAACTTGTGTTATCACAACTTAGTGTGATAAGACATAGGAAATAAGTGTTACATGGGAATCAGCAAAAAGAAAACATGGAGAATTTGAGAGTAGAAGACAGAAATGGTTACATACAAGACAAATATCGGGTACATACAAGACAAGATATAACAAATGTTAGGGAAATACAAAGTAAGCCATTAGAATAATAAGTTAATTTATTTATAATTATTATTATTATAGTTATTTATTTACAATTTATATTTATCTGAAAAGTGTAAAGAGTATTAAAATATTTCCAATTGTCCTTTGGAAAAAACAACACTGCATCACAAATAATCAATGAGCAGGAAAAATAAGAGCAGTCAAATTTATTAAATGGAGATTTTTACAATAATTAGCTGAGATAGGATAGTGACCAGACATGAATTTTAGGTTCAGATAATTATGAAACGTGATGCAAGTGTGAGCAAAATAATGTAGTGAAGAACTGTCTCTGTTTATCTCACAATTACTGACATTGACAATTAGAATTCTTAAAGTGCTGCTTGCTAAGGGAAGTGTAGCAAGGAAGAGAGAGACAGGAAATGGGAGGGGGAGAGAGAGATGGCAGGGAAAAGAACAAAGAGGGGAGAAGACAGAGAGAGATGAAGATTATATGCCAATTTATTCTCCAGAAAATGATCATTTTAATTTTGCTTACATACCTGAAAATTATCAGAAATGACCTAAGGCTCCAATATGTAAGCAAGAAAGGTCTTCCTTCATTTATGCTACTTCCAAGAAAGTTAAGTGGTGGCCTCAGAATTCCTTTTACCTTTATTACCTACAAGTATCATCTGTGAAATTAATAAAAATTATTCAAGTGAGGACAAATGAATAGTATTTAGAACTTCTTGTAGCAAAGAATCACCCAGCTTTGCCAAGGTAGAGAAATAAAATCCAGGTGAGATGTAGAAGGTGTTTCAGTGGTCCATGGAAGAAGCCTTTCAGATGTGCTTTGGTGAGAAATTGGTGATCTGAGCAGACAAGAAACAAGGCATCTTTACAAATGGCTTTGAAATGCATTTGGTTTCTTTAACTGGTTCTGAGACCAAGACAGAGTCACAATAGAAGAACTAGATACTAGCCACCCATGTAACTGTTGCACACTGCCTGGATCTTCTGAGATGCCTTGTCCAGGTTTGCAGCCACCTGCTCTTGACAGTGATGCTCTATGCACTACCCATTTGGATTATCAGTCTCTCCAGCTCCATTCAATTCTCGTTTCCGTGATATATTTAAAATGTATCTTTTAAATATTCCTTCATTGAATATTGATTTGGATTTTTTGATATTTATACATTTAAACTGAATTAAATGTTAGGATTATAAGAAAAAAGGTACATTTTTTCACCTTACATGTTAATTAGCATTTATGGGAAAACATTTTCCTGGTATTCTTTTATTAAGAAATATACAAAAATAAACTATTTTATCATTCAACAAATTGAATAAAAATATTTGATTTGATATTTATATGATAAATTGATATATCTAATACATGTGGACATATCTGTTCAATATTTAACAATATAGGTCCTATTTTGCTTCTCTATTTTCTTAGTCAACTGTAACCTTAAATTTCTGGACATTTTTGTTTGGGGATGCATCAGGCATAAAACAGGATCATTGTGTTTCACTCAGGATTGTGTCTAGTTCAGAGTTTACCTGCCTTTGCCTCTGGAGTGTTTGAATTATAAGCATATAACCAAAACTGGCTTTTCTAATTTTCAGAGTTTGATTTGTTTTCTCTCATTTTTTCTTTTAATACCTCCAACTTTGCAAGGTATTTTTTAACATTATCATTGATTAAAGGCTAAGGATTCCTTATGTATATTTTTAGCTCCTTTATAATAATACAATTTAGACATATGAGTCTCTGATTTACCCAGAACAATCACTTTTTTTGTTGTTGTTTCATTGTTTGTTTGCAGTTTGGTATATAGGGAGATGCGTATTTGAAATGTGTAAAGTGTACTTTGCTTATGCTTAAAGAGTTTCCTACTTTGATGTTGATTTGTGGTACTCATATTGCACCATTTCTGTAAAATATATAACACAACAATAAAAGGGAAATAGCTTTCTTTTCTTAAATCTTTCACTTTCTGACAAATAATTTAAATATTAAGCTTTAAAATATCTCTATAATTAATTTTTAAATCGCTTTCAGTAAGGTTTGTTTTTGATCTCTAAATGGTGTTACATGCCTATAATCCTAGGATTTGGAGGGCTAGTATAGAAGAATTGTGCATTTGAAACCAGCCTGTTTGGTCTCAAGTATTTAAAGCAGTGAAAAAAAGAAATAAATAATAAAAGCAGTGTCTTCTCATTTTCTTTTATTTTTTTCTAGTTTCATTTCTAAAGGTCTTTTTATAAAAACTTAAATTAGACTTCTGTTGCACTTTAGAAAACTGTCTTTACATATTCCTTTTAGAAGACATAGATTGGGAGGATACTAAATGATACCAAGACAAGTTAAATCTAGTTCTCACATCTACCATCTTTCTGACAAGAATTGAATCATCTAGTTAGATACTCCTGATCCTGTGATTGCATGCCAAGTCACAATAGAACAATGGGGTGAACAGCTTAAAAGTAAGGTAAATACTCATTTGTATTTTATCAAGGACTGGCCTTCAAAAATGTCTATACTAAACTCAATGGTATTTTATTAAGAAATATACCCATAATTTTGCATTGAAATTGGTCACTAGGTATAATCTGAAGATGTAATCTAGCCAAAATTTCATTATGAAGAGAAAGGTGTTAAAATACCAACTTCCTATAATTGCACTAATTAAATCAAAGCAAATGATCAATGCCAGCATGAGACTTGGCATGCAACAGAGGCTAAATAAATGACAAAACTCTTGGCAAATTGCTCATCTTTTTCCTTTTGACCTGGCTAACAAGCCACGGAGAACCTCTTGCTCCCTCTTTCCCAGCATTGGGATTACAAGCACATACTGCCACTCTGGAGATGTGAACTCAAGTCCCCATGCTTTGGCAGCAAACACTTTATCATATGAACTATCTCTGCAGCTCACAAATTATCTCTCCCATTATCTCCAAAGTTTCACGTTAAATTCAGGGCAAAGATATGGAAATGGAAAGAATTGCAGCTTTGTCTTTCTGGTCTCTATTATGCTCCCATCTCTTTCACTTGTTTCCGAGGATATAGATGTGATCGCTGTGACTCTACCAGTTGAGTCTGACAGCAAGAACAAGGACACTATCATTTGAGTTTGAAGGCTGTGGATAAGTGCTCCTCAACCTGTGGGTCATGACCCTTTCACAGAGGTTGCATATCAGATATACTGCACATCAGATATTTACATTATGATTTATAACAGAAGTTAAATTATGTTTCAAAGTAGCAATGCAATAATATTATGATTGAAGATCACCACAACATGAGGATCTGGGTTAAATGGTGGCAGCATTAGGAAGGTTGAGAAACAATACTATGTACAAAATTCAAACAGATTTAGCTTATTGAGTACATTAAAGAGTTCCTCAATTTTGTTGCTTCTCTCATCTAAATCTATGTATTTTCGTGTTGCCAAACTCTTCTGTACTTTTATTGCCCTCCTTTATCAGAGACTTTGAAGACATGAAAACACTTTCAGATCCTTCAAAATATGATGAAAGGACACCTTCTGTCAATTAGTCATTTGGAGTTAAGACACAGTTCTTACTTGTGACTCTATGGTCATAACTTGCTGCCATGGCCTTGAATTGATGCGCAGACCCTGGTGCTATTTTCCTTTTATCAAAGTATGAGAAGTAGAGTGACCATGGCCACTTAATACTTTGATATCTCTACCCCTGATGAACTGACCAAGCGCCACCTTCTAGTTCAGAGACTTCTAAATACCAGTACAATTCTAAGGTGCCTTCAGAGACATTCTTTCCCAATAAGCCAGATGTGTGCTTCTTTAAGGCTACTGTTGGACCTTCAACCCTATCAACACATGGTAACCACAGTACCCTCAATAAAAACTTTGCTTTATGCACAAAACTCTACCTGAGAGAATTTAGTTCATATAAATAATATATAAAATTATATGGTATTTGGGCTATTATTACTTTCTACTTTCTCTGTAAGTAGTCAAATACTTTCTAAACTCAAAGTCACCAGACGGTTAATATGGAAATACATATTTGAAAATCTAAAAGACAAATTTGTAAAGTCAACCTCAGCTTTCCACCCTTGACTTTTAAAGACTATATACCTAATATCCAAGTATGGGGTAGAAATTAAATTGAATCCTTTTAGTGGAATGCATGAGGGTAAGGCTCTGTGATGTTGATGATGTCATGATGAAAACCAGACCCCATATTCCTCATAATTTGACTGTTGCAGGACTTCACAGTCTTGGAGAGAACACTTGCAAATCCCATTAAGTTTAAAGTAATTAACACAACTTGAGATTAATCTCTAGTATGATTAAATCCTAATCAAGTTAAACTGATTATTTTGAAAAAAATTCTGAACAAGCAACTTTAAAATATTTTCCATTTAAGTCTATTGCAAGGTTCTTATGACTTGTCTTTCAATATCTTAGTGTTCTGTTCTTTATGTACTTCCAAAAACAAATTACAGAGCTTTTTTTTTTTTTACTCAAATTACTAAGAATAAGATGCACTATTTGGCTAATTTAACATTTGAGCTTTGAAGGGCTGGCTTACTTTATTGTTGACTGGAAACTGCCCTCCACCCCCATCTGGATTTTGCTTACATCATTTCATAATGCAATCTAAAAGATAAATTTAGGCAAAACATGGAGATTAGCCTACCTTGGCATCTGTTGAGAGACCATAGATAGTGGAGAAAGGACATATGAGACACCATTTGGAGGAATTATATGCAAATTATTATGTGCTGTAGTGTAAATGGTTGGTCACTGAGTTTGATGATATCATTGGGAAACTGTGCTTGTATAAAGGAGCAGTCGCTTTGCTTTGTTCCGTTTGTTTTGAAACAGAAATTTCCCTCCATACCTCAGACTGGGCTCCAGTTTGCAATCCTTTTGCTTCTGCCTCTAAGTGTTGGGACTGGAAATGGTGGGCAGCAGGCTAGCCATAAGGTAGTTTTCAAATTTATTTTCCTATGATCTGAATCTGTTGTCTGATCTAAGAATCATTTTTCAAACCTTGGGGAGAATGGAATACTTTTGTCACTTTTTTCCTTTTCAATAAATTTTCAGTATACAGTAACTTAGAATGGATTCAACCATGTGAAAACTCCAGATGGGTGAAAGCTGAAATAACATTAAGCATGTTGGACATTTGTCATCTAGTGATTAAAGTTAGAATTCACAGAGGGGAAAATTGAGTGCCAGTTGGGTAATAGTTCAATAAAAATAAAGCATTTAATAAAACATGACAGTAACTTTTACATATATAATTCAGTAGGAATTTTTAACCTGTGAGACAGATGTTTTGCCCCTTCTTCAAGATAAATTAAGCTTACACAAAGCCTTATGCAATATTAAAAGTTATTAAGTGTTTGTTCAATTGAATTTTTCTTTGCAATCAATGAGACAAAAGTAATTTCATAAGGACATGATACCATCGCAACAGTGTTTTAATGGAGAACAAATTCAACTGATTTTCTTCCCTCTGATTTTATATTAAGTCAATAACAAGAAAAAATAGGTATGTATTTGTATTTTTGCTATCCTGAATAATTTTTTTTATTATTTTGAACTCTAAAAATACAATGGAACTTTGGGGTTATGCTGTTCAAATTCTTATATAGTTCAGTGCCACAAATAAGCTATGGGGTCTAGGTTGGATATATGTAAGACCATACGGTTCACAGTTGTCCATAGCCATCTCATGCTGTGAACTGAATAGTCTCTATCTCTACCACAACACATGTTGAAGTTTTGTTTCTTTGTAGAAGCTTTGACTTAATGTGTTTATGGAGAATTATTTGAATCATGGGGACAGTGTATTCATGAAGAATCATTACAGTATTCTTTCTCTGCAGGAATGGATTATTGCTGCAAGATTGGGTTAGACAGCAAGAACATGTGTTTGTCATACTCTTTCCTCCTTTCTTGCTTATGATTGTTTTACCCAGGCACATTTCCTTTTCCATCATAAAGACTTCACCATATGACAGTTAGATGTTCCTATTTGATCTTTGACATCTAGTCTACAGAGCTCTTGTTTTGAGCTAAATAAAACTCACTTGTTTTTGAATCACTCACTTTAGACATTCTGTTAAAGTAATGGAAGGGAGGGTACTCAAACATCCATACTCTTAATGATTATATGGTTCCCTAGTTAATGGTGGTCTTTTTGTAAATTCTTCACCTTCTTAGAAAATAAAATAAAGATTGAATGTTCCTTCTGATGCCACGACAATCTAGACTTCTCTCACTAGCTGGGCTTCATTATAATTAACCATAGATAACTGCATGGATGGTATTAGAGAACTCACTGAACTTCATTGGCTAATAAACATTCTAATGTTCTCCGTATTGTTACCCTGTGAAAAATGTCAGATTATCTACTTAAGATATATCAATGTGAGATATGCAAAGATGGAGGAATGGGACAGTTGTGTTTGCCTAGCATTTCTAAGGCTGGCAATATAGAAAATACTTAAAAGAAAGAAAGAAAAAAGAGAAAATTAAAGAAAAAAGACAGAATGATAGAAAGAAAAAACAAAGAAACAACTAAACAAAGAAATAGAGAAATTGAGAGAAGGAAAATGAGAAATGAAGGGAGAGAACAGAAAAATGTAGAGAGAAAGAGATGTAAGATGTAGACAGGATGGAAGGAATAGGGTAGGAAAATGAAATGAATGGGCCTAGCTTTAATTTACATTCTTATTTATAGTGTAGTGCTATGAACAGTGTAATTTCTTCAATTCACTACATTGTAATGTAATCTAAATCCATTAATATAAGAAAAGCATATTGTATAATTTAGTTACTGAAACCCCAATTTCCTTTGTTTGTTTTCTTGAGTCTCACTATGTAGTCCTTGATAGCCTGTAGTTCACTATGTTACAACAATCCTCTTTCCTCAATATTATGAGAGTTAAAATTGCAGGTGTATACCTCCAGGCCTGTTTTAAAAGCTTCTGTGACAAAACTCTAAATTAATTACTACCTAGCTCCTTTTCTTGTTGCTCTGATAAATACTATGAAAAAAAAAACTTAAAGAGGAAAGGGTGTATTTAGATCACAGCTTGATGTTACAGTCCTTTGTGCAAGAAAGTGAAGGTAATAACATTCCTTTCACAGTCTATTGGAATAATTTTTTTGTGAACCATGTGAAGATGTGCCTATGTCTTTCCTCATTTGCCTAAGGCACCTTCTGATTGGTTTAGTAGAACTGAATAACCAGTAGCTATGCAGGAGAGAATACGCAGGACTTCCAGAGATAGGAAGTCTGGAAAAGAATCTCAAGCAGATGATTTTCCAGTCAAACTCACATGAAGTCAGATATAGGGTATTGAGGAAAAGCAACAAGCATGTGACAGAATATATATGAATAAAAACAGATTAATTTAGGTTTTAAGAGCTAGTAGGGAATAAGAATAAGCTAAAGCCAAGCTGTCATATTTTATAAAAAGTCTCTGTGTCATTTTTCAGGAGTTGGTCATCCAAAGAATGTCCAAGTAAAACGAACATTCAACAGCAGAAAGCAGTGGGTTACTGTATGCATGCTTATGCTTGCCTTGCTTGCCCCATTTTTAAAAAACCTAGAATCTGCAGCCCAGGTGATTACTACCCACAATGCGTGCATCTTTCCACTTCCACCTCAGTTAACACAATCAGTGTAATCCACAATTTACATTACCAAAGTAAATCTAGATAATCCACCATTGAGATTCCCAGAATCCTTCCCAGGTAATCCAAAATTGCACCAAATTGATGGTTAAAACACAGTTATATAGTACAAATAAATCTTTAAACTTAATCAGTGAATTAGTAAAACGTTATTTGTTAATATACGGAGTGTCTGTATGTTTGTGTTCTTTTTCATGGAATTATACTAGTTTAATATGCAATTTAATTTTACATATTAACATTTTATTAGTGGTTTGTGCATGGGTATTCAGAAAAAGTATTCTCACATGTACTTATGTGTTTGCATGAGTATATTTGCACTTTACTTTCAAGTCTGTGGCACTATGTATACCTTATGTTGAGTGCTTTTCTAAATCCTGAAAAATTTAAGTATCAAAATTATCTAATTTTCAAGATCTCATAATCAAAAGGTGGCAATAGCAATAGGCTATTTCATTTGGGGAGTATCTTGGATCTCCTTACCAACAGCCTCAAGTGTTACCAATGTCTGACCCTGGGGTTTTGTTAGGTTGTTTATAATTCTTTGAGAGAGCATTATCACTCTACGTGACAAAACTAGTATTCTAGCTTCTGTGTTTGTTCATTTGTTTTTTACTATTATACTCTCAAATGTAAAGATTCAGAACTAGAATTTAAAAAACAAAAGCCAGGGCTGGAGAGATGGCTCCATGGTTAAGAACATTAGTTGCTCTTCCCAAGGACCTGGGTTCAATTCTCAGCACCCATATGTCAGTTCACAACGGTCTGTAACTCCAGTTCCAGGGGATCTGACACCCTCATACAGATATATCTTCAGACAAAACACCAATGTATATTAAACAAATAAGTAAATCTTTTAAAAAAAATCAAACAAATAACAGCAACAGAACAAAAGAGGTGGGACCGTTAGTGAAGAATCCACACACTTTAAACTCAGAACTTGGAGAAATTAAACTGGAAATGACCTAAAAGCCTCCTCCCTATGAAGTAGCATGCATATTATAAGAAGGTGCTGTGTCAACTTCCAGGAGAGAAGAGAAATCAGGAAAGCTTATGAACCACAGTGACTGACCTAGCAAAGTATCCTTTCCAAATGGTACTGTTGTGGCACATTCACCTTGGACATAAACAATAGCTTTAATTGGAGGCCTGCTCAGTAACAGGGAATTTATAGTGGGAAGTACAGAACTATTTATGACTTGAGATGTCATAGACCCTAGAGAAGAAGTTATTATGGCCATTTCTCTAAAGCAAATTAATTTTTAACTATATTCTAAGTAAAGTATTAATATAGGTAAGAAAAAATGTAGGGCTCATCCTACATCAAAGAAGTTTGTTTGCACACAAATATAGACTTCCAAATAGATCTATAATGGTTCAAAATTACAGAGAATAAATGATCATTGGGTACCAAATCTTAATTGAAATACTATACCTCATGCACAGAGAACATTTGAGAAGCAGAATGGGGAGACAGAAAGATGTTAAGAGCCAGAGAATCTTACTCTTGTTGCTTGATAATATTTTCTAGGCATTAAGGGATGCTAAAAATAACTTATATAATGACAACCCTAGTTAGCATATTAAAGTGGATGGGGTAAGTTACACACACACACACACACACACCCCACTAGAAGAAAAACTACAGGCAATAGATGCATCCGAGAGAAAGAGAATCAGTTGTCTCCAAGGATAAACACCCAGATAAATGATCCAATCTGAAGATGTCAGTCATCAACACATGCACACTTAATCAAAACTAAATGGACTGAGGTGAGAAGGGAAAAGGGAAGGAGGGAAGGGGAGGGAAGGAGAAAGAAGTAGAGAGAGATTAGAACAACAGTGATCAAAGAAGAAGTCATGCTTTTCAGACTAGGTAAATGATAGGAGTTGGAGGAGGAGAAGGAGGGTAAACAAAATTTAAAAATAAAAATAGATAAATTTATTCAGTCTTTTCAAAAATTATTTTTAAGTTATATCAATTATTTAAAGAAGGATTTTTCAACAAATCCTTCATGAGTTCTGAGGAAAATTGATTAGTTGAATTTTCAGCCACTCTACATGTAGATATTTTACTTTAATATCCAGAAAATCTGGGGGCTGAAGTGATGATTCAGCAATTAAGAGCACTTCCTGCTTTTTGTAATGGACCCAGAAACAGTTCCCAGCACCCCACATAGTTTGTCTCAATCATCTACACCTCCAGTTACAGGAAATCTAAAATGCAATTCTGAGCTCTGTAGGCACCATGTTTGCATGTTGTTTACACATAGACATTCAGGCAAACCCTCATAGATGGAAAAATCAAAATTATTAAATATATATTTATGTATTTATTCACACACACATACAGGCACCCCCACAAACACATACTCACAGACACACCACCATCACCACCACCACCACCACCACTATCATGACTACATGCCCAACAACAATAATTGAAGAAAAAGAGGCTTTGCGTTTGGAAAAGAGCAACAGGACTTAATGGGATAGTGTGGGGAAGAGAGGGGAGAAATGATGTAGTTATACTTCATCCAGCCTTGATATGAGGGTTTGGGCCTTGACTTAATGGAATTTGTTCTGTTTGGTTGATATCCCTGGGAGGCCTACATCTTTATAAAGGAGAAAAAGAAGAGGAGTGGATCTGGAGGAAAGAGGACTTTGGGGGGAATGGGTGGACTAGAGAGAGGGAAACTGTGGACTGGATGTAGTGTACATGCTAAGGATAAATTTTAAAACATAAATAAGAGTAAACTGTCGTTTGAATTTAATAAATACACAGATCAGAGAAAATCATTATCTACTCTGAGAAATGAAAGGAAATCCTATAATATTCCCGGTAATTCTCATCCGAATTTATTCTGAAATTGTGCTTTTTAATGTTTCTTACTAATTTTGGCTCTTCTTTTGAAGACTGGACTCCTGAGTGTTCTAAAGTGTTCTATCATGGGTTTTGTCATGTTCTTTTGTGAGATAAGAGACATGTCTAACTGTCAAAATATTCAGCACTATAGATTGTTGGCTTTCCTTTTATTCAAAGATTTAAAAATTAAGAAAAAAATTCAGTTAAAAACTCTCACATATTAAAGCATGTGCAAGATTATATTTAATGTTCAGTTTTATTATGATATGATGAAGAGAACCTTTGCTTTCAGAATATGTTTATAGCACATATTTGCTCTATGTGTAACATCCTATGGATAAATGAGTTCAAATATATCCTACCAAACTTTCTAGAGATTCAAACTTGCCCAAAATGGAATTAACTCAAAAAGGGTTTTCATTTTCTTTCTTCTTGTTTTAATAAATGTACCTCGAGTTTCTACTTCAGAATTTTTTTCATCTATATCCTTTGAAGAAAATGATTATCATTGTCATGCCAAGTTAAATTTGAAAACACAGTAAGTTTTTCAAAGAAATTAGTAAAAGGATTATTCCTTTCAAGTAGAAAAATGAGAAATGTGGGCATGATAAGAAAGTGTCAATACAAAGAAAAATTAGACAGAAATGAGAGGAAAGGGAACAAAAAAGCATGTGCTTAGTGTTCGTGTATATGTAGACTATAGGGGTTTTATCAAAAACTATGATGTTTTATATTTTTTTAGTTTTTCCACAGTGAATTGAGTCAGAATTATCAATATAGATATCTACTGTATTTTCTATGTTTTGCCATAGTATATTGAGTTAAAATTATCAATAAAGATTTCTTTAGAGCAAACTAATAACATCAACATAAATAGAGAAACTGCACCCTCCTGAAGAGAATGGTAGGCATGGAGCTGATGAGATAATTTCCTGGTTGATTAAATGCTAAGAGAAATTTAAACACATATTGAATCCAGAAGTTATATTAGCCAGCAGCTTGGCAGCCACTAATCTGATTTCCTAAAGGGATTAAAAAGTAAAGAGACTGACAGAGTCATCTCACTCTTGCTGTGTTTGTGTAGCTTTAAGAATCTGCAGCAGAGGAGGGCAATAAGACAGTATTTATTGATGTGGATTTTATTAACTTGCATTTGCAAAACTAAAAAGTAATTTTCATCAACAGGTCAAAGTCTGAAAGACATGGCCCTAGAAAATGAATAGAAGATTCTAGCTTGCCACTTTCAGCTCTACTAACTTCATGATGAATGCTATATAGTTTAAGGAAACATATTTTTCATGAAATAATAAATTTATGTGCAATGAATACTTCAATGCAGTTAACTTAGGAGAAAAGCACATCTGTTTTAATAGTCTCCATCTCCCTGTTCTACCATGTGCTTCTGCTTACAAAAGCCCCAGTCCATCCATTCCATTGTTACCACTGGGTGCTCTCCTGCTGGTTCCAGACTTCTCTACCAGATAGTATCTGCTACAGACAACCCCTGCTCTCTTTGCCTGTCATTTCCAGATAAGCTCAGACATCACATCTTGAGTCAGAGGAAAGTGAGGCTTTTTGAGAAACTGACAAGGATGTCAAATGTCACCGTCCAGAAAGTAAAAACATATCTACAACAGGACAAATATTGACAAGTGGGAAGACCAGTTAATACAGGGAGAATGCCAGGCTGACTCCTGCTGTAACCCATGATCAACTTTGCTCAGGGGAGTTTCCCTGTGTAGTCAAGGGCTGTATGAAGGAATTACAACCTTTACATTGAGACTGGTACTGAGGTTTTCTTTGCCTTACCTGCTTTTTCGTTTATTTTCATTTCTTTCTAGATAATAGTTTTAACACTTACATTACAATCCACTTTCTTTGGAGCCTGAGCCAAGCTACAGCTTGTTGATATTTACCTACCAATCTATAAATTATCTATCTATCTATCTATCTATCTATCTATCTATCTATCATCTATCTATCAATTTAGATCTATCTATCTATAAATCTTTAGATATTTATATAAAAGAGATAAAGATAGAAATAGGTATCTGTCTATGTATATCTGTATCTATCTACCATATATATGTTTTTATTATTCATACTACATATATATATCTTCTACAATATATGTAAATCTATTTATATATCTCTATATAGCTAGATATGTGTTGCATGAATAATAAAACCCAGATACAATTATTGGAGTTAAACCTAAAGTTCAGAAAAGCAAAGCAGCCAAGACACTAGTGAGCTTTTACCTCTATGAAATCTTCAGACTGAAAAGACAAGTTACTTTGTCATCCCACCTTATAGTCCTCTCTAGTGCTGGTAATAAAGGTATGTAACACCAATAGTTGGTCTCTATGGACATCTACTGGGACTGCTGGGATTAAAGTTGTATGCCAACACTACCTGGCCTGTATGTCTTACTAGAATGGCTGTTTTGCATTCTGGTCTTCAGGCAAGCTTTATTTATCGAAATACAAATGAAACATCACTACAGATATAGATCTAGATTTATAGATGTATATAGGTAGCTAGATAATACATTGCATAAAATTTAATGATTTATGGGTCATACACCTTCTCTTGTTTACTACTTCATGGATAAGAAGTACAGTCAAGTATAAACTGGAGTTGAAATAAAGACTTCTGTTTGTCCTGGACTGTGCTTATTATGGCATTGTGACTTACATAAGGCTTGTGAACTTGCATTAAAACAATAGATGGGCTTTATTTGGTGGAAGTAAATAACAATTACCTTGAATATAGAATTTTCAAATAAAAAATGACGTTCATATAATGCTTTTTTGCAGCAGACAGCTTATAGGATCATATGCTGAGAAAATCAATAACTTGGTTCCAAATAAACCTCATTACTCACAAAACATACAGTTTCTTATTAATACAAAAAGTAATTTTGTTCCAAGAGTTAGAGTTAACAAAACTCATCTTCAAATTAAGACTCTAGTTTTGTCTGGTGTGTAAGCTTTAACCATATGCTGGACTTAACTTTAATATACTGTGGTTTACTTCCAACTAGCATGCAAAAGTAGCTTTTATTCCTGGCTCCATACAAGAATATATGATAACAGTGTTATAGTGCAATAAAAGCAACTATTAGAGTTGAAAGAACAAGTTTATAATGAGATCAGTATGTGCCTGCAGGTTGGTAAACCCATAATACTTTATTTCATGTAAAGCATGAATTTCTTATACTTGCACTATTCCTGATTAAATTATAAGAGAGTATATAATCATATGATCATAAGAAAAGTTCATATGACTTTGGGATGGGCATAAAACCTATGAATGTCTAAGACATAAATTTTTGCACTCACTTCAGAACTCCATAGAGAGCAGAGGAACTGAAATCTGAGTTAAATATGTATGACCAATGATTTAATCAGTTATTACTGTGTAATGTCATGTCCGCACATGACAGTGTTAAAAAAATGCCTCCATCCATTTTGGGGGGTGGGCATCCAACTCCTTAGGGAAAGAAAAGTCTATGTTCAGCATAACTTTATTTATTTTTTATTCTCTCATACATTATATCCAATGATAGTCTCATCTCATCTATTCCTCCAAGTCCCTCCCCCCAGGTCCCTTATTCCTTAGATTGACTCTCCCTCTGTTTCCCTTCAAAAAATGTACAGGCTTCCAAAAGTTATCAATTGAACATAGCATAACAAGTTTCAATAAGACTAGGCATAAACCTTCATCTCAAGACTGGATGAGATAACCCAGTAGGAGGGAAAGGGTCTCAAGTTCAGGGAAAAGAGTCAGAGACACTTTACATTACCACTGTTAAGAGTCTCAGAAGAAGAATGAGTTACACAACCATAGTGTATATTTAGGGAACCTAACTCAGACCCATATAGGGTCCATGTTTGTCTGCTCAATTTCTGTGAGCCCCTCTCAATGAATCCCACTTAGCTGATTCTGCGGACTGTGTTCTCATGATGTCCTCAGCCCCTCTGGTTCATGCAATTCTTTCCCTACCATTTCTGTGGTGTTCTCTTGGCTGTGCCTAGTGTTTTCCTGTGGTACTCAGCTGTGTTCATCTTAATTTGGTTCTTCATTGTCATTCTTGATGATGGTCCTTTTAATTAATGTGTATCTATTAACATGTTCCCTAAGTTTTAGAGAGGAAGGCAAGGAAGAAGCTAATAAAACTTGATTTGTAGCTTCAATCATTAAAAGTATTGATATTATGGGCATTAGGTATTCAGGTCAGGGTTTTGTGGGACTGAGTCCTTAAAGTCTGATTTCTTCGTGTAAAAGTGGTCTTTGCCATGAGCATGACTTCTGCAGACCTAGAGATCGGAGTTCAGACCTTTGATGGTTGAAAGGTAATAATTAAATTCCCAGTATTTTAGTTGGAACTCTAAGAATTATTTTGCAGAGTAAACCAGATTGTGCAGTTTACAGATGAATCCTAGTAACCTCTCTTGGAATGTGGCTAGCAAAAGCAATTCACCACAAACAACCTGCCCAATGTAGCAGAAATGAGTTATTTCTGGGACAGTAAAGGAATATATAAAATTATATAAATGACAGTTAAAATGCTTAATAATTAATATAATAAAATTTATGAGAGACTTCACAAAAAAGAAGATGAATAATAAGGGGAATTGTTAAATGCCTAAATAAATGAACTGATAAATTCATTGTTTTCAAACTTCTATATATTAATTTTTATTTTCCATAAACTGATCATAGGATTCATTATATTCACACTCAAATAGCCTGATAACTTTTTGTGGAAATTTGCAAACTATTTGAAAGCATACGTGGAAATGCAAAGACACGTGAAAAGTGAAGATAATGTAAAGGCAAAACAAATATGAAAACTTAATATCATCAAAAACAAAATTGCTGTGGGATAACCCATCTGTATGCTGTGAATATATTTTATTACCAGTGGTTAATAAAAAAGCTGCTTTGACCTATAGTAAGGCAGGTAAAAAATCAAGTTTTATTAGCTTCTTCCTTGCCTTCCTCTCTAAAACTTAGGAAACATGTTAATAGATACACATTAATTAAAAGGACCATCATCAAGAATGCCAATGAAGAACCAAATTAAGATGAACACAGCTGAGTATCACAGGAAAACACTAGGCACAGCCAAGAGAACACCACAGAAATGGTAGGGAAAGACAGGCAGGAAATTGAAGCAGAATTACAGGTCAAAGAAGGGTGAAGTCAGTGGAGATGCCAGAGAGCCTCCAGAGCAACATGATGTACTAGAGAACATGTAATACCACAAAGCCCACATGGCAAAACATAGATTAATAGAAATGGTTTAAGTTGTAAGAGCTAGTTAGTAGTAAGTCTGAGCAATAGGCCAAATGGTTTATAATTAATATTAACCCATGTGGTGATTACTTTAAAAGTGACTGTGGAATCAGGTGGAACAGGAAATCCTCTATTTATATTAGGTGCTCCATCATGGTACGTGTAATCCACATAAAGCTTTGGAAAACTTAAAATGAGCTTCTAGGCTCACAAAAATGGAACAAGAACATTTTCATAGTTTATATCTTTCATTGTAGGCACTGGTACAGAACTGTTTCCTCTGGCTGTGCAGGCTTGGGATGCAGCATGGCAGACTCCCTTGGTCTCTTACAGGCTGCTGTACAAAGAGACTCCTCCCAACTGCTGCCTATGGGCTTGAGAGCAAAGTTAAGGATTTAAACAGCCCAGGGCTTTTTTCCTAGCCATACCTGCTTAGTTGTCTAAAAACTCTGCTGGTCAGAAAGGAAATAGAGATACACAATAAGAACAGATCCAAACAATGAGACCTCTCAACTGGTCACTGTGTTTATTATCCTTCAGAACAAAATTTAAAAATCCACAGTATTAATGTATGCATAGACTTCAAATAAACAAAAAGAACTATGAAACATAGTAAATAATTCACATACATGCTCAAATGTAATTGTATGGAGAGTCTCAAGTTCAAGTGCTTTAGCAAGGTCAGATGCATTTGTTACTTATGTCCTGCTCATTTTAAGCACTTGTAAAAATCCAAAGACATCTGTTCTTTCAGATCACAGGTTGGTGTTTGATTCAGCTACATAATATTCATTCAGAGCTGTGTAGAAAATCCCATGACCTCTTGAATATTCATAAACAAATGAATAAATTTCTGTATACCTTATATTGTTTTCATAAATTTATAGAGGGATAATAGTGGATAAAAATATCAAAGGCAAAATAAAGTGTAGACAAGCTGATACACTTGATATTAACAATCTTGTATGGGAAGGGATAGCTTGAAAGTCTAGAGAAGAAAGTTACTATATATATATATATATATATATATATATTGAGATCTGGCCTTTCAATCTCTTTCATCATAGTCAATGCTCTTTGATACCATGATTTCATAACTCC
This sequence comes from Ondatra zibethicus, assembly GCA_004026605.1. Taxonomy (NCBI): domain Eukaryota; kingdom Metazoa; phylum Chordata; class Mammalia; order Rodentia; family Cricetidae; genus Ondatra; species Ondatra zibethicus. Next base: position 65,081 of record PVIU01007782.1, read on the forward strand.
TTGCTTTATGACAAGACAAATATATAAATATGTACACCAAAGCATTCAGTGTAGTATCCTCACCATAGATTCAGATTGGAAAATATAATAAAACCATATCCCACATCTGGGTCACAACATCAGCTGGAAACTGCCCAGTTTATTTGTCCATGCTTGGAAGGAGGTGTGAGGATTAAGAAATGGCAGATATAAAAGACATAAATACAAATGAAAAAACAGAGAGACAGGATAAAGTCAGGTGTGCAACCCAGTGAATATTGAATTTGCCTATGTTTATTTCTCATTGACTTTATATACTCCAATCTGAAGGGGAGGGAGAGAAATGATTTCTTTCCCATAACACAAGGAACAAACAAAGTAATAAGCTTCTCAATACCCAAAGCATCTAGTAACCACACCTTGGTCAAAACTTCCTGTTAGTAGTCACACCCTGCATCAAACTTCTTGTTAATATCCTTGAAGGAGCAAGAATAGGCTTGGACTGTCTTAACTTTAGTCAAGGTGGAATGATTTCAATATCTGTGGAATCCCATGAAAATTTCCTGAATGATAAAAATGGGACATTCATAAACTGGAATATTACACATTACAGAGAGGAAAAAGTTATAAACACATATAAATCTTGGATTAGTTTCACAAATAATTTGTAATGCAAATGCAAAACACAAAATCCCCATTTTTACCCTGACTTGGAGGCAATTCAGATGAGAGTAGCTGGAAGTTATCTTTTAATTTACTCTGATCACAAGATTAAAGTCTAGTAGGAATTATGTCCATTGAATCACTAGGAGAATACTGATATCTCTGCTCATCATATTCCTTTTGGTGAAAAGGTAGCTTTCCTAAAACCACCATAAAAGCTTTTCAATCACACAGAAACTCTTAAGGGAGTTAATTATGTTTTACAAGGATATGCTGTTTATTTGATAATTTGAAATTTCAAACTAAAAATTTGAAACATATTCAATGATATTGTTAAAAATAGACGAGCTTCACCTCATACATGAATAAACCTGAGGCACAAAGGTATACAAAGGTATAAGAATTTCATAATGACAGAAAGGTCACTGAAGATATGACTGAAAAGTGCTCCCAGGGACAGAACATTAGTATAAGTAGGGATTCCTTGGCTATTGCTGATGAGAAATACTAAAATTTTATATACTGATTTCAAATGTGTGAGGTAAATGAAAACAGAATCCGTAGCTGGAAAGTATCAAACTGCCAATTAAAAATAGATAAGCATTGATAAAAGAGGGTAAAATATGTGTTCATCAAAACTTAACTGTACTTCTACATTGACTAGAATAAGAAAAATATAAGGTATAAAAATAAATGCTAAACTTTATTCTGTACATCAATGAAATTTTGTTAACATTTTAATCCTATGGTTCTTGCATGTTGCAATTTAACATTGTAAAGAGTTCTGAAATAATTGAAGAGATTCAAAGATGGCAATAGTATGTTCACCTCTCTCATACTTGTCCACACCACTGCCATTTGCAAAATCATTATAATTTCAAACTGAGTTCTAAACGCTTATTCTTATATTCACAGGTAAGCATAGCCTTCAACCCTCAAAAAAGATTTTTTCCAATAGGCAGAGACCCATACAGATAGCGACAAAGAGTCAAATTGCAGAGAACAACTGACTAGCTCCAAGTGATACATCTTCAAAATAATCTATATTCCTAGGAAGCACCTGTGAGAAAGAAGATGAAGCATTTGTTTTTGTGGGACTAGATCACCTCACTCAATATAGTATTTTCTAACTCCATGCATTTCATTTACATTAAATTTGCATGGTTTCATCTTTCTTTACATCTAAATAGGATTGCATCGTATATATTTTTTTCATTACCCATTCATCCCTTGAAAAAATAATGTGATTGTGTTTTAATTAAGGTATATAAAATAATAAAGTATAAAATGATAATGCCTTGGAGAAAATAATGAATAAAATATTATTGTTTGAAATTGCTTACCATGTCTTAAGGCAAGAATATAAATATAAGTCTCTGGTGTAAAAACTAAGCTATAATGTATGGTGAAAGAAAAAAGACTAAAACATGTCTTCACAGATAATGAGACAGCAAAGCAGAGTCCAAGGCACCAGTAGTACTACTATGAGCAGTAAGACCGCTAGCCTGCAGCAACAGTGTTCTTGTTTCATTCATACATATATTCCAAAAAGGTTCGCTTTTTACAAGATGTAGTCCCACTTTTTGGTTCCTAAGGTGAGATGCAGCTGAAGAAGACTTTTGTTTGCTTACTAAAATGGCCAAAATACTTTTCATTTTGGTGTCTAGAATCACTTTTTGAAGAATGTGTCTTGTTCTTACAAAACTGAATGAGTGTTTAAATTAGTTTGCATTAGTTTATTATTACAAGTAAATTAATACTGTGTTTCTATCATTTACTTTTGCCTTGTTCCATTGATTAGACTCTTCTCTAGAATGAGTTGGCCCTTGCATGGTTTTCCCTAACAACAAACAAGAGAGGTCAGAGCTGATCCCCAAGGACACCTGTTCATTTTACCTTCTTTTCACCTCAGCCTTTTACAATACGACAAAGTATAAGGTGGATTGGAAAAAGGGTTTGGCGCTTTATTTGGGAAACAACATTGAGAGTCTATTGTATATCAGGCACTTCAGGTAGAAGTTTAAATATTTAAATTTGTTTATGCAAGAATTTTAACTGTTCACTCTACTTTATGTGAGAGATGTGGGTATGTATGTGCAAAGCAGTCACCACTTTGTAGTTTGATAACAGAAGAAGTGTGCTTATATCAATGTCAAAGTTAAACTTCTGAAAGGAAGATGCTGAATTAAATGGGAAAGCAGAGTTCTCTGGACAGAGAAGACCAAGAAAAATCAAAGGTCACAATACAATATCGATTCTGCATGTGGATGGGAAGACTGACAGTTGGTGAATGGAAAAAACTTAAGCAGTACCTCCAGTAACAGAATAGGTCAAATGTGAATGAGTGTACAGATTTTTAAAAAGATGCCACTGACAGATAGCTCTCTGTGTGAACAGACGTTCCTAGGAAATTTCTGTTACAGAGAACCTTCTGCAAGGCTAAGTGACTAAAATATGAATGCTGCCAGAAAATTGTAAAGTTGCAAATTTAGAGTCAAATTATTTTAGACCAAATTTAGCTCCGGTGAGAGAAATTTATTGTCTTCCTTTACATGTGGCCTAACATCTATGTGGTCACTGGGGAAAACGTTGCAAAGTACAGACAGCTAGTTCCCAGCAGAGTATTCAACAGGTTAAAATTTTGTTGGATATTATCTAAGGCTTAGAGATGAAATCTTCCCGCTTTTTCAACCTACCTGCATGTCTCTTACACTAATGCATTTGAGAAGTGTCTTGATTTGTAGGTTTCTTTGTTCTGCATTATAAATCATCATGGAATTACTATCTCTATGAAACATGGAATTTTAGGTAAGCTAGATCCATTTTCCTTGGCTGTGGCCACTCATATTTTAGTTCACTTTAAGTTATCTCTTATCACCTTTGAGGTCACATTGTTTGTTTCATCATCTGCCTTCCATTTCTCTGAGCCCTTAGATCTTCCATTAGAACTGTTCACTCATGGATTTCTCGGTGGCTACCAGCCACTCTACCTGGTCTTTCACCCTTAACTCTTTCACATTATATTATTTTGTGCTCTCTTCTTGTTTTATAAGTCTGTATTTCACACTTTGATCTATCTCAAATCAATGTAATTGTCAAATTACTACCATATCAATTAAACAGTAAAGTTGCAGATAGGTATTTAAGAGTTTCTAAACAAATTTTTACTCAAGACAACAGATTGAACCAATGTGAACATTTTGTCTTCCTGTCCACAGAGAGTTTAAAGGAAAGGAAAAATATTTTCCATCACTATTGTACAGCTATTAGATGATAAGAATGACTATAACTAGAAAAGAGAGTATTTCCAAAGATTTTAATAAGAAAGATAATATCAACTCTATAGTAAAGATAAAACAAATCAAAATGTTGGATAGAATGTGAGTGGGTTGTGACACACCAGTGCTGAATCAGAAGAATCAGGGAAATTACAAACACCTACTCCACAGCCACAAGGACCAGCAGGAAGCCTTAGAAAATAATTATGAAATCAATGTTCTCAATCTTCTTGAAGCCTTTGCCATTGTCTGTTTATAAGAATCACCTGGACATGGTTCCTAACAGTAGGTGGGTAAGCAAAAAGCTGAATACACCAATTTTTAAATAAACTTGATTGTCCATAGAGAAAAATAATGCCTACGGAAATAAAGAGATGGAAAAGAACATTAACAAAACTGAGCAAAAACGGAGGCTTATTTTAAAATTTTTCATTGACAAGAAAAGAAATGTTGAGATCTTTGTGTGTGTCATTTTGCATCTTTCCAAAAATACTGAAGTAAAAATGTTTGTGACACCATTGTAGTCCCCAAACTCCTGATTCTATCAGTAGAATTCCTTTCCTTCAAAACTACCTAGAGTTGGTTCAGACCAATCGAAATGGTTTGTATAAGGTTTACTCTGTATTTTATGATGTAAACAAAACAAGAGGAAGTTGGTACTCATGGTCTACAAACTCTGAGATGTTATTCTCCAAACTGCTGAAGATGCAGACTGGATGTAGTTCACCATGAAAATAGAGGATAAGAATAAGCTGCTTTAGCATCTGAAAGAAAATTTAAAACTATCAAATTGACAGAAATTTAATAAAGAAGTAGCATTTACCAAGAGAATTAGAGGATAGAGAACCACCTACAACTGATTAAGTAAAGCCAAATATTTCAATGATACTGGGATACAATAAGTCCTTTGACAACACAAGAAATGTGCTTCTCAAATAAAGGTGTGAGCTAGCAAGATGACTCAGTGGTTTCTGGAGATCAATGGGTATCTTCTGTATAACATTATAACCTAAAATCCATAGTCAATTACCACTTATGGAAAAGTGATATCAAGAACTCTGACTTCCTGCCAGTCTGATCTCTGTACTGTTTGGTAGCCAGAAAATGTGTCAGCTATAGCTTTGAGGTCACTGATACAGGGGATATGTTTGTATCTCTTTCAGTTCTTCTGTTAGCATGCCTACACTATGATGTCATATTTTCTGTCCTTGAGAGACACTGCACAGTGACTGAACATGTGTCTGAACTTCCACTGCTAGTATCATAAACAGTTGAGTAGGAAAAAATCCTAAATTAATAATCAGTTTCTCGTGTTAAATAAGCACTTCTGCCAGGTTACTTAATATCCCCAAGGGACAGAGTCAAACCTTTATTTTAGCTACATCTATGATCATAGAGGGCCTGTGCCATGGTTAGGTAGGCACTGTTCTAACTAACAGGAATTTTGAAGCCTACATTGTCTGATAGAAGACATCCAATGGCAAAGGCCTGTGGATTATGTTTAAAGTGTTCTTGTTGCTGGTTGGGGATCATATGATGATATGTGTCTGATTTCACCCTTAAGGAATTTGAAATTTCACCATCCAACAATGTAGCTTATGTATTTTAACTAACTTAAATATTGCTTACATATTATGAATATTTATTTTTAATAATTTTGTTAAGCTTGAAAAATTATTTTTATTTGCTGAATTGTAAAGTTCAAGTGCCTTTTTATTTAATGAGATTTTTTTTAGAGAGAACAATATCTCTACAATCATGATTAACAATAAGAAAATTATAAAATGAGCATTAAACAAGAATTCAAAAATATTTCCAGTCCTTATATGTGACTTCCACACTCTTAGACACACTCTCATGACACTCAAATGATCTAGTGGTGTTCTTTTTCCTTTGACACAGAGCCTGTACTAAACAAAGACTGAATGGATCCACACATGCCCCTGGGTAGGAAATACCTCACCACTGTATGGCTACCTGGTACTTATGAGCTTGCTATTGGTTCTGAGTGTGTGCTGACTCTTATTACTTTCCGATGTAACTTTCCGTAATTTTCTCTCCAGAAACCCAAGTTCCAAAACATTTGAGATGTGTTTTTTTTTTTAAAATTTAAATCCATGTAAATGAAAATACTCCAACTTGAGATTTATTTGAAAGGAAATTGGGATGAGAACTGATTGTTCTGCTGTGTTTCCATATATGTTGAGATGATTCCAGTGCAGAGTAAAATATGAATTTTCTGTGTGAATATCAAGTGATTTGGGATAGCCTAGTACTATGTTTGATGAGCCTGGTAAGACTTTAATGGGGGGGACTGAGGTACTCAGTAGAGAGGTGTGAAAATGGAATCTCTGGGTATAGAAAGGGCAACTCGATTTCTTCAACTTCAAATGAACTTTTTAAAATAATTTCTTGCACCTATATTATCACATTCTATTGAACAAATGATGAATTGCCCTATATACAATTTACTGTGTTGCTGTTGTTTATAAAACATTATCTCTTATTTAGATTTGCATTATATGTTATCATTATTATATTGCTGTAAAACTGAATTTATTTTGGTCCTCCTGAAGGTTAGATTCTTAGTTATTGTCTATGTTAGATTCTATACTTACAGGTACTGCACAATTGAAAGAGAATGTGTGTGAGAATACACTGAGAATGTCTAAAGTCCTTTGCTTGCACACAAGTCTTAGTCTGAGATCTAAATGACACGATGCCTGGATGACAGCTCTGTTAGTGATCACCTGACAGAGCGGCTCCAGAGCACTCATTGCTTCTCAGGAAAATAGCAGGTAGAATCTGTTCTGATAGTACATGCTCCGTCAAGGCTTGGATAGTCAGTGAATGTTAGGTGAAGCTGACATAAATCTTGCACATCTTTGCAGCTTCTCTTCTTCGAGTTTTCTGTTCCCTGTTTTCCCATTTTACTCTGGAGCAGGTAATGACTGTGAAGAAGAGGGAGGGGGAACGGAAATGGGGGGGGTGGATAGACAGAGATCACAGAGACAGAGAAGCATTGATATTGCATTAATATGTAGAATGTGCTTGATGAGAATTACAAACTTCAAACTTCATAATAGTCAGAGATAAGTGATTTTTTCTTTTTTTTGGTTTTTCAAGGCAGGGTTTCTCTGTAGCTTTGGAGCCTGTCCTAGAACTAGCTCTTGTAGACCAGGCTGGTCTCTCACTCACAGAGATCCCCCTGCTTCTGCCTCCTGAAGGTTGGTATGAAAGCTGTCTACCACCTAACTTAGATAAGTGATTTCTAAAAAGAGTTGAAGAGAAAAATCAATAATTTATTTTTATCTGGCTACTTTATTTCTTCTCCATTTTTTAAGGATAGTTTTATTGAGAACTAAATGTTGACATATGTATTTTTCTAAGCATTTTAAACATTTCATTCTTTCCTTGCTTGTTTCCTTCCAATAAGATAGCCATTTAGATAAGGTTTCCCCCCATGGATAGATGTCTCTTTTATTCTATTTCCTTTTAGAATTTTTAAATTTTATTCTGTTAAAATTTATTGGCACAATATTTGTTCATATTTATGAAATACTATTTCTGTTAACATTTTTTTATTTTCTATAATATAAATATGACATACTTAAGTTTAGAGAAGATCGAATTTATTATTCCTTTTCTCTGTTTCTTCTTAGTATTCTATTTTCTACCTGTTTCTGTGCTGTTTTCAAATATTTCTTTGGTTTTGTTGTCTCCTTAAGGTATTTTCGCTGTTTGAAGGATAAGGTGTTTTACATTGTCTCATACTTCTTGAATGAACTGTGCTATCTTCATTTTTCTCTTTGAATTTCTGTTTTGGGAAGAACTTGTTGACAGGTCTTCAAGCTTAATGAATTTTTTCTTAGGTGATGTCTGTGCTACTGACATGCGCATCTCTGAAGCTGTCATTGCAATACAGTGCTTTAGATCTTCACATTGCCTTTGGATCTTCTCTAGTTTCCATCTTGCTATCTACCTTGTTTGTGTATATTTTCTATTAAAACCCTCTACCAATTAATTTTAGCTATTTCAACTTGCCTGTTTCATGATTTCAAGCCCTTCTGTGATGGCTGCATTGTCAGTTCTATTTTTATAGCTGTTTTTGTCTGTTAGCATAACTGATAGTTTAGTGGGTTTTTTTTTTTTTGAAAACCAGGCACATTGTACAAGGCAATGAAACCTAAGTAAAAGATGATTCTTCATTATAATTTATCTTCTTTTGTCTATAAGTGAATCAAAGCTTAAAGCTTGCACTACAGTAAAGATTCAAATTTGTTTCAGATACTTTTTAAAAATTTTTTCTCTGTTTCATGGCAGAATAGTAGTGATGATCCTAAACAGGCCTTGAATGCAGCATCTTTTAGCCACAGAGTCCTAGTTATTAGATTACAAGCATACCTTATACTTGGCTTGGTCATTATAAATGAATTTTTTAAAAAATTTATTCTGTGTGTTTCCTTCCAACCTCTGTTAGAACCTTGGAAATCAGGCTACTGAATTATGGCTTCGTTGCCATGAATGATCTTCGTATTTGGATCTTTTATGGTATTGGGTTGTATGGAGAAGAAACATGTTTCCAAACTTCAGATTTAATCTCTGTTCTGCCTAAGACTCACTGATACAGTTTATTACACATATCACCCTGCACCAATCCCTTCCTGACTGCACATTGCAGACTTAGCTTATTTACCAACATCAACCTGTGTTCTGCTTTCTGAACTCCTCCTACAGTGAGAGTCTGGAGCAGAAGGAACACACTTTCAGAGCGCAAGAGAGTCTCTGCCAACCTCTTCTCACAATGGAAAACCTCACTTATGAGGGAGATATGAACATATTTTCAAGGGGATCACTCTTGTCCTCCTTATTCTCTTCAGGGAATGTGTATACCTGACCTCTGCCTCATGTGCACCCTAAAAACTTACAGAGGTAGAGTCTAGAGTTGGCTCAGGTGTCAGGAGTCTCTCTGCCTTGAACTAACCCAAGCTCATTCCCAACATTACAACAGTATATAAGCTCTTCTTTTTGAGGGCTCATGTACCATAGCTTCAACTCTGGAGATACGGATCCAAACAACATCTATCTAGAAAGCTTCATCTCCATATGAATTTATCTGTTTACTTATTTATTTATCCTTTTCACCTTAGGTTTATATGGATTTCAAGCAAAACCAATGTTCTTTCTCATTTTTAAGGTTTTTATTTATTTTTACTCAAAGACCATGTGGCTTTAAATGACTATAATATTCAAAAGTATTTTCTGGATTTATCTAATAAGCATTTTAAGTTGACAATATGTTAAAAATGGAGTGTATTATAGGTAAGCTGCTATTGTTAGGCTTATAATAACAATAAGCCTTTCAATAAGCCTAACAATAGCATGATGGCTATTTTTTTGGTTTTCAACTTGCCTACACTTGCAATTAAGTAAAACCCAAGTATTTGGATACACTGGTGAGGAATTTTTCTTGAACTATTTGAGATGGGAAACCCCACCCTAATTCCAGATCTTTTGATGTGGGAAGATCTATATTAAATCTGTGCTACACCTCCTATTGGCAGCCTATATAAAGGGATGGAAGGAGGAAACCCTTTGCGCTTGGCTTGTTTGCGCTCTCTGTCTGGTTTTAGAGACTACTACTTCAGGGCTTCACCATATACTGAAGACCAGCTGAGTCATTCCCTCATAGAAAGAACAAGTTTTGGATTCTTGCCCTTTCTGTTGAGAGACAACCATTGTTGGACTATTCAGACCCCAGCCTGTAAGCCAAGCTAATAAATCCCCTCCATATCTGTGTAGATTCTACCAATTCTGTTTCTCTAGAGAATTTTGGGGGTATACTCATCATAAAGGAAAAGCATGGCCTGAGTAAGTGTGCTTGTTTGAGGATTTCAGGCTAACATACTACATGGTATCAAAAATGAAGATAACACAGGACTGAACCTGAAAGGCTAAATAGTAATTGGAGTACAAACTCCCAATCCTCATTGTTCCAGTGACTCGATAGGGCTAGAGTGTGACAGAACGTTCTTTGCTGTAATAGAGAGGGACCAACAAAATGTTGATGTTTTTTCAGGGCTTTATTTTTCTTCAGTTTTTGTTATACATACATGCATACACACAGGCACATATACACAGATGTATATAAATTAGCAAGTTCAAAATATATTCTGCTTGTTCTACATAATGTTCCTTCTGTGTACGTTTTCATGGCTGACCATTTGGTATTGGATAATCAATTAGTGTGGTTTTCTTGGGGAAGACTATTTTCTCTACCTTCACATTCCTTATTTGCTCATAGTTCTTTACGTGGGGTTGAAGACTTGCAAGTTCTTCCTTTTCTGCATTAGCATGTCTATTGGTGGATCTTTCCTGATGGTGTGAATGTGGTAGTTACCTCATATAAATAAACAGAATACCCAGTGAGAGTGTGAACTTACATATACTGATCACCATAAAACCAGTAGCACAACATTTGAAGTCCAGGTATCTACAGGGAAGCAGTAACTCATCAGGCTGGGTCACAAGTTGAAAGAGTGTTCCTTTGTGCCCAACCACTCTCAGTGTGGCTTATTCTTTAATCTATTCACAGGTAAACAAATCAGTGGTTTGCCATTCTGGCTACATCTTTTTAGGAAGACAGACAGAAAGGAAGAAAGGAAGGGAGGGAAGGAAGAAGGGAGGGAGGGAGGGAAAGAAGAAGGGAGAGAGGGAGGGAGGAAGGGAGGGAGGGAGGGAGGGAAGGAGGGAAGGAGGGAGGGAGGGAGGGAAAGAACTGTATTTTTTCATACTGATGCCCACCATGTTTTTCTTCAATTTTAGTTAGAATAAATTCTTATACTTCTGAGTTGCCTACTCAGCCATCAGAACTGGGCTTGCTCCAGAGTTGGTGAGTCTTAAATAGTGTCTACTCAGTGACAATCCTTTCACATATAATATGGAGGGCTGCAGGGTAATGGAGTATCCAAGGAGGTCAGAGTAGATGATATAGGAACATTGGCCATAATCCTTCCTATGAAACTTCAAAACTGGTTTTCAGATAAGCATCTACAATTGACACAGTTGTAAGCTGATAAGAGAGATTCTGTAACAAGATTATATTGGACATTTGTATTTTTGACCTTGATTATGTATGTAAAAGAAGGACATCACACTGGCTTGAAGACCATTTAGTGTTTATTTAAATCTACAGCCTGTTTTTAATAAGGGCAAGGTTTTTTGTGACTATTTCTTGTCAGCACTTTACCCATCTTTCAGGATTTGGTTTGCTTTCAGCATGACTCAGAAATTGTTTCTGAAGAATGTCAACTCCTTTGAAAGTAATTCAATTATCATTAAACAAATAAGACATTTCTGCCAAGTATACTGGGGTGACTTATTTTGTCCTTAATAAAGTTATAGAACAAAATGAAGATAAATGACTTGGGCTATATTATAATATATATTAACCCACTAAAATGTCTTATCTTGTAATTCATCATCAGCAAAACACAATGTCAACCCCTGAACCCAATTTAAAAATAGGCATTGTTTTTGCATATTTTTAATAAAGCAGAGATAGTAGAGTTAAAAATAATTCTATTTACTATAAAGTATGTTATTTAGTTTTCTGATTTAAAATTGCAGATTATTTGTTGAAATTAAATTTTCTGCATAAGAGAGTATAAAATAGCTATTTAATTCAATCACTGAAGAGAAAATATTATTTTAAAACAATCTCGAAGAAGCTTCGTGTATAGAAAGAAAGTTCAATGACATTTTCCTCATCTCTAATTACTTATGTTAGTTTGACAACCTCACTGTAATATGGGTTCACCATTTTGAGTAATTTAGACATGACTGAATCTTGAGAGCTCTTCTTATAGAAAAAGGGCCAAAAAGTTAGTGGGAAGAATTTGAGTAACACACAAAGATGGTGAAGCCGGTGGTGGTGGGTTGCTAATTTATAAGTCTTATCCTAAAGGTTCTTTAGAGGTCAAATAATAAGGTAAGTAATAGGCTCCAAAGTGGTCCAGTACTGTACATTCCTATCAACTGAGCTTTGGACTAAGAGGAAATCCATCTAAATTCTACCCAAAGCGTAGAAAGTAACTGAACAGCTGTGAGAAATCCACACAGCATCTGCATCCAAGCCTAGTGTCTTCCAGTAACTGTAATAAGATAGCAATAATTTTGAAATGTACTAGAAACAAAATACTCTAGAATGATTATTTTCTTGTTAATAAAGAGAAAAATATGTATTTCTGACAATATTGATCCTCTGCATAATAATATAATGTTTCTATATTTTAACAGAAGAGGCAGGACTCCCTTAAGATTTGCACTACCAGAAGAAGAAAACTTGAAGTGAAAATCTAAGTCATATGAGTGAAAATCAGCTTGGGTTAGTGTGGAAAATTAAAATGTTAAATGGATACAAAATGCTAAAAAAAATGGAGGGGGAATTCTCAAGATATGTAATAGAGACTTGATATAAAAACTGTTGATAACACTGGAATTAATACTCCTGTAAGAAAGACAGAGAAAAATTAATAATTTCAAATGACAAAAAGATGACATAGTGTCAATGGAGTCAGGGGGCAGGGGTGTGAATTATAAGCATATTCATGAAGATAAGAACTGGTGGCTTTAAGTGTAATGAAGAATGCGCTGAACAGAGCGTATGGGTGGAAACAAAGACATCCTTGAGTATAACATACCACAAATTGTCATTTCTCTCCCTGTAGTAATATTTTCAAAGTGTTTTAGTGTGGTGCTGAATTTTATCATATTTTCAAACTGTTAGATGAGAGAGAACTTGTATTAGAAAATTCTTATAGAAATGATTTTTAATACCTCTCCATACATATTTCTGCATTAAGAACGAATGGATGGTGTGGTAGTAACTTTGCCCTCTTCCCCATTGCAGTCTGTGACCTTAGGTCGTTCTGTACATGTCACCCTCCATAACAGCATAGGAGACTGAGACACAAAGACCTTGTTTTCAGTGTTTTATACCAGCTTTCTTGTTTCAGAAATGATGAACTGAGCACCTGTGAGGTGTGGCCCCTTCGTCATAAGGTGGCATGGCCTGAGAGGGAATGTCCTCTGAGCTGAAATGAAAAGAATCATAGATATTAATTCTTACAACATAATTAACCTAATGAATATGCAAGCTTAGTGTAGAACACTTGAAAACCAAATAGGAACCCTGCACAGTGAAGGTACAATTCCATCTCACAATAAGGAGCTACACAACATTTTAGCATATTTTTATCTTTATTTGCATACATATATGCAATTAGACTTGAATTAAAAATCCATAAGCTACCTTTTGTTTTGCCCATGACATTAAAATCTTGCAGGTAGGTACCAATCATTTTGTTTGAACAGAGACTTCTGCTGAGTGCTTTTGATTATTTGGGCAGAGTCTCAGCTATATTGCCTGCAATGTATTTGGTGTGGACAGCCTTTCCGGTTTCAGAAGACATGCTGTCCCTGCTGGTTGTCTTACTGCTGACTTGGGGAGCTAATAACTGCCTACATTCTGATGACAGTTTCCTTGCAGCTTTGCCTCTGATGACTTACTGATGATTTATTGCAGAGTCACATTGGGCTGGTAACTGACACCTCAGTAGCTCACTCCCAACCTGAACCCTCAGCCCTGTTAGTGCAGCACAGTGGAGCAATTGGTTTTCTTAATCACCCCTCAGAGTCTGTGTCTGATTCTGCTCCAAGTCATTTCTCAGACATATGCTGAGGTCTCTTGCTGTTTCTCCCTGGTGTCTTGAAAAGGATACATGGAGTGGTGTCTGATTGTGCATTTCTCTTTGAAGTTAGCTCAGAGGGCGTTCATTCTGTCTGGTTCCTTGTTTGCTTGTTTTTGTGTTCTTCTTCCTGCTGGTACACTTGTTTGCATTTTCCCTGTGCACTGTTTCCTGTGTCTTCTTCCAGGCTGATCAGCGCTAGGAGATGGATAACGTGGATAAAGCAAGCAGTTTATTAATAAGACAGAATAATCAATAGTTTATGTATCATACTTGCAATTTTTATGCAATTAAATTAAATAAAGCTTGTGTAAATATTTTTTGTATCTTTCTTTGTTTCCCCTTAATTTTCTCTACATCAAGTCCCAATGGGAAATTCTTCATAAAATCTATGATCAATGCTTCACTCCAAGGAGAGGAATCTAGGTTTCCAAATTGTTCCTTGGTGGGTTATAGAGTAGATAGAACTGCCAGTTCTCCCTCTAATTAAAGATACTGACCACTCTTAATGCCAGTATTTAATATTCATAAATATTCTCAATATTTATGGGGTCTATGCCTATGAAGTCACCTACCTGCATCAAAAATGTGAGCTTTGCAATGATTGCTTTTATAATGGGCATGTACAGACTCTTTGCTTATTATTATTATTACTATTATTATTATTATTATTATTAAATAAACCATATAGTATAAGTACTGGTTATGTAAAGTTGTGCATAGGTTATGTAAAAACAGTGTGTCACTTCATTTAAGGAACTTAAACAAACCAAATCCCTTGGTAACCGAAGTATGACTGTCATTTTTAGTCCTTGACAGTGAGGCAGACAAATAATGGTTTAACCTGAGAACAAATTTAGTTTGGAGTTATGGATTTCCCAAGGTGGTTTGAAAAAAAATACCCCATAGGTTTATGGGAAGTGGAACTATTAGGAGGTGTGGCCTTGTTAAGCTAGTTTTGGCGTTGGGAGAAGTTTGTCACTGGGGGTAGGTAGACTTTGAGATCTCAGATGCTCATGCCAGGCCCAGTATGGCATTCTTTTGCTGATGATTTCTGATCCAGATACAGAACTCCCAGCACCTTCTACAGCACCATGTCTGCCTGCGTGAAAACATGTTTTCATTATTTGACAATAATGGACAAAACCTCTGAAACTAAAAGCCTGCTCCAATTAATTGTTTTCTTTTATAAGAGTTGCCATGGTCTTTGAAGGCGTAAGTCACAAAACAATCCCACACCAGTTTGGAATTATGATTAATAAAGGGGTTATTTATTTAAGGGGAAATCTTACAGATCTCTGTCCTAGACAACAGCCCTCTGAGCAAACAGGAACAGAGTCTAGCAGCCGGAAGCACACGCCCTTAATCCCAACACTTGGGAGATAGAGGCAGGAAGATCTCTGTGAGTTCAAGGACAGAAACTTCAGTCAACAGGTCTTGATATCTCTTCATAGCAATAAAAACATAACTAAGACACCCCACACGTAATTATTCATCTGGCAGTTCAGTTCCTTCACACGCACATACTATGCACATAAACCCCACTACAGACAATGTCATACCAAGAAATTTCAGAATCTGTTGACCCCTCATTTTCATTAGGCTTTCTGTTCTCCCATCTCGTAATAATAGTGTATGTTTCTCTGGCCCTTGTAGCAATCAAATTTATAAAACTTTTATTCAAGTGTATTCTCAATTTTTCAGAATTTAAAGAACAGAATGGCTGATCGGGCTGAACTGGTTTCAGGGGAATTATCAGCAAGTAAAATCTTATGTCCTGTATTAAAGTTTGAAGGAGATACTATTTAACACCTTATACCTATATATAACTGGGTGTGCATATGATTAAATTAGATGCAATGTGGGAAGGAACACAAACAACAGGAAAAATGATTGTATGACCTAATCTACCAGTCAAGTCAGAGCATCGCCTGAACTACATCCTTTAGCAATGAGTCGCTCTTCTCTTGGACCCCATAAGTAGAGGCCTTGAAGAATAACTGGGGCACTTGACTACTCGCATGCATGTCATCTACTGTCTTATTTGTGGGTATTTTATTCTTACTGATGCTTGTGGACTTGGAAAACAGCAGTGTGTTCAAGAGGGACACTAAAAAGAAATCCAACACTAGCTCTGAATTGAATAAAATGAAACGGTTATATATTTAGGGGTAGACTCACAGATCACAGACCTCTGCAAGAATGGGGAACAGGAACCAAATCCAGCAGCCGAAAGAGAGAGGGAATGATCTTTATATTGGTATTTATAGTATAAGAGGCCATGCCCAAGTGGGCTGGAGAAACAAAGGCTACTGGCTGTAGGATTTCCTACAGCAGTGTGTCTAGCTATGCCTGGGTTGCAAAAGTGTGTTTCCAATTTTAAGAAATTTTACACATTTAAGAAAAATCATGACAGGTAAATGAGGGAATGGTAAAATTATGATTACCTATATCAACATTTTTCTAACATAAAATTACTAATGGAATCATAAACTAGACTCTCAAAATTTACTTTGTTTTCTATGGTATAGAGAAGGAAGTAACAGCTTCCTGACGCCTGGTAAATGTTGGTACTCTTTGATATAGTTCTCTTTCCTAAAATCCCATCTATGGTTCAGGGAGAGGCTACTCAGGCCAGTTGTTCTGGTAAGGCAGGGTAGAAGGACAAGAAGAATTAGGAGGAGATAGGAGAGGAAAGGAGCCTCTTCCCGACAATTTGATTGAAGCATCTTGCCAGCTGAGCATCAGGGATTTGGACACAATAAATATTTGTTTAAGATTTTTTTCAGATAGAAATTTATTTTTTTTTGTAATTTTATTGTTACTCCTTCTAGCTCACTGGTTCCCATCTTTTCTGTACCAGAATCTTATAAAAAGTTTTCTGTTGTTTTCATCTGAAAATCATGTTAGCCTATTTAAATTCTTATTCCAGTGTAATAAGATGAAATAGAAAGAATTATATTCCTATATATGTGAACTCACTTTGTATTCAGGTACATGGTCAATTAAAGAGAAAGTTCCATCATAGAGTGTTGAAAAAATAATTTGTATTTTTGAGTATTTGGACTGAATATTGTATTGATGTCTGTGAAATCCACTTGATCTATGCTGGTTTAGGATTAATATAAATTACATATTATATATAATGTTGTATATCATATGAATGGTTAAACAATGATGAATCATATAGTTAACTAAAATTCTTGGAAAGGGAGCTTGGCAAAATCCAACATTTATTCAAGTTAAAACCCCTTGGAAAAGACAAATTACTGAAAAACTCAGCTAAAGGAATAGGGCAAGAGAAGTAAACAAATGGTTTAAATAGGAAAGAAAAAAGGCAGTTCTCTAGTTGTAGAAGATATGATTATATATACATTTACAATACACATTTATAATGTAATATATATATATATATATATATGAAAGAGCATAAATAATCCACCAGGAAAGACTAATTCTCATAAACATTTCTGCAAAGTGTCAAGATACAAAATTCAGTAGCTTGAATGACAAATATGCTTTATAGCAAACCAGGAGGAAAATCCCATTGAAAGGAGACTTACAAGAATGTCCCTTGGAATAATATTAATCAAGGAAGTGAAAGACCTGCTAAAGTATTGAAGAAATTGAAAAGGTCAGTAAAAAATGGAAAGATCTCTCAGGCTCATGAATTGTTAACGTTAATATGGTGACAAGGGTCAAACCATTGAAAAGAATCTACAGATTCAGTATCGTCCCAATTAAATATCCAGTGAAATTATTCACTGAGACGGGTAAAAAAATATTAAAAGTAATATAGAAGCACAAAATGCCCTTTATTAGTAACCAAACTACTCTATAACCAATACACTTCAAAAAAATACTGACCACTGTCCATGATTTAAATACAGTAGAAATATAACACTCAAAGCAACATTGGTCCTGGTACAAAAGAAAACATCTAGGGTAACAGAAATGAGTAAAGGAGCTCATTAGGCATCTAAAAGCAATAGCCTGGCACTGTGCCTCGATCTCTGCCACTCAGTAAGCTGTTTGGGTTCTTGGGCCTCTTGACTTCAAGAATCAAGACACACAATGTTTGGAGCAGGGCTGGGACAGCTAGCTGCATCCTTCCTGCTAACTCAGGATCTTTCTACTGCCAAAGACTGGAAAAATGCCAACTTTCTTTGTCTCTTAACCTATGAGACCTTAAATTCTATTTGGTATTATTTGGGAGTAAAATTAAGCTTTTAATTTACACACTATAAAAATTAGTCTAGTAAATTATAGAATGATATAAAACTAAGATATACTCCATGTTAATACCTACTAACATGATCTCAAAACCACAACAAATAACTAACCAAATAATTCATTTTAAAGCATAATTTGTTGACTCAAAAATACAACACTTACCTCAAAGTTTATGGGAAATAGTTTATTCTGGACAAATGTAGGTGACCGTGGCCTGGAAACAATGATTCATGTTACCCAAAATTCCGTGTTCTAATATGGAAGCAATTTCACAAAGTTTTTATAGTGTGAGAACAACAAAATGTCATTCATCAGGACATTTTTCAAATATATTGGGGGGAGGAAGAGGGAGCGTTGGGTCACAGCCAAGCAGGGAAGCCTCAGTTACAACTTCCTATGCAATCTAATGAACTCTTAGCTTTTGAGTTAGTAAAAGCGGGTCTGCTAAATTAATACATTAGAAAGGATAGTTAGTACTATAAACATACCAAGATACTTACTCAATTGTGATAAAGCTGTTAGGTCAGGGACATAACACGACAATTAATAACTACTACAATGGCTAATGGTGGCCCGAAATAATTAGGTTCTGGGCCGTGCAACATCCCAAACTCCCCACAATCACAAAGCTCTGATCAGTTGATCAGCCTTCAGGAAGGTTCAATTTGAGTCTTTTCTTGGAACTTTTGTTCACAAATCCATCCATGACTTTCAATATGTTAATGATTTCCATATCTGTTAACACTAAACCTGCAAAAACACTTCTTCATGATATTAACAAATGAAGGGAAAGAAGGATATCAGGAAGATAAAGGAGAGAAGGGAGGGATTAGCAAGAGTTAAAGGGAAATAGAAGAGATAAAGATGAGAGAGAGAGAGAGAGAGAGAGAGAGAGAGAGAGAGAGAGAGAGAGAGAGAGAAGCTAGTTTATAGGACAAGAAGACACAGAGGCCACATAAGGACATCTGACTCTTTGTGTCCCATTCAGCACCTGGCACATTCAAGAATGTCTTTTCAGTGTGAGTCAGTTCCACCAAGAAACATGACTCACGGCAAAAGGGCACCATCAATGCCCATTCCAGTGTAAGGATTTATTCAGGGACCTCTGATGGTCCCAATTTTGAACCCACTTCTGAGCAGATCCAGATGCCCCCTTTGGATCTCCCTGTGGAACGCAGCGTCTGTGTCACCAACACCGGAAAGAAGTCAGAGCAAGCTTACTGCAGGATGCCTGTCCTCATTCCAAACATCTGCAGACCCAGCTGGGAGCACCTACATCCTAATTAGACGTGGAGATGCCTTTGAGCTGAAAGACAGAGTGTTGTACAATTGAAAGTGCATGCATACCCCAGAGAGCCATAGTGTTTACTGTTTTGTAACATGCATATTCAAGCCCCATAACACCAGGCCCCAAACCGCCACTCAGTCAGGGCCTGCATTACAGATACCTGTTTACAATTGTTAGAAAACTAAAGAACCAGGGTATTTTCAATGAAAACTCTGTATTCTTCTTTTTGTTTTACCCATTCAAACTGCTTGGAAGCCCCCCCAAACAGCTGTGGCTTGACAATGAATGTCTCTTAATATGCTAAAGTACATGTAAATATTTTTATAGTAATGAAACCAGATTATCAGTATCTCTGATAAGAAAAATAGATAATTTTCCTATACTAATCTTTAAGAGAGGATAATAACATTTGAAAGATTCTTCGAGCTAAAACCTCTCTTCAAAATTAAATTAATAAGTTTAAAAATTATAATAATTGCACTTATGGAAAATATGAAAGAATTTTGAAATATATTGGAACAGATGGAAAATAATTGAACATGTGACAGAATTGATCACCATATATATTACATCTGGTTGCAAACAGACTAATCACAAAATGATGAAGATATTCATAACAGCATCAGTAAGCACAAAACTCCCCCTGCAGAAAATTTCTCCTCCCAATTAATACAGTAAAAATTTGCCAAAATTGTGAATTATTTGTCTATAATAAAAATAGAAATGTCTTAGCTTATTTTGGAAGTTTATCATAACTTATGTCAGGAACTGAATACATGCAGCTATTCATTTTGGTATACACTGTTATGACATTTACAAAGGATATTTGCCAAGTCAACTTCAAACTTTCTGACTTCCTCATATATTTGATGGAGCACTTCTGCTTACATAATAATTTCCAACAGCACAAATATCATCTTCAAATATATTCATGGAAATTTTTCTTATTTTATGACAAGTATCAAAATTTCAATAAAACCTTTTTATTCATCATGGCTATCACAAGTTATAGTTGTGATAAACCCCATGATTTATTACATGCACAGTTCTGATTATTTAGGGTGATTTTAGATTAGTCACCAACACAGAAAACACAATAGATTCGAAAAATACAGTCATATATTAAGACCATCTACTGTGTTTTTAATTCACACATTTCGAAGCCATGTTGTTCAACCCATGCAGTTTTAGATTATATGTCTAACGATTGGTTTCATAACATATGGCAGGTTTCACAACCTGCCAGAATTCTATCTATTAGCTAAGGAAATACATCACTTCTACTTGAAATAAGACAAACCATAGGCACTTTAAAAATACATTATCTTAGAGAAATGACTTGCTAACTGTCTTTCAAAAATATTTGACATAATTTAATCATCATATACAATACCCAAGGATATATTTGGATGCTAATTAAAATGAAGATGAGGATCTATAAATATTCAGAATCATGGAGCATGGGTTAGAGTCCAATAGTCAGTACACTTCTTAAGATATTCTGTAATATAAACAAGGAAAGAGAAGAAAAAGAACTGAAAGGCATTGTGCTAAGTGATTGAGGGTAGTATCTAAGCATTTGTTCAGGAATTAGTAAGAGTATTTACTGATATTCATATTGCTTTAACTGATTTTCATAGTCTTACTTAAGTGTGATATGCACAAATATGAAGAGCTATAGGCATCATGTACTGTCAGAATAAAATGGACCACTTAGCTAAGGCTACTTTGTGGAAAACTTGCTGTGAGGTTCCTACTCTGCTTTTCCTTTCACTGAAACATTTTCAAGACTAATTGTGTCTGTGAGCCCCAGTTTTAAGTAAATCAGTGTGAGACTGGAATTTATATGATGAGCATCCTTTCTAATATAAAACATCAAGCATAGGTATGTACGATATACCCAACATTCAAGGATCTCACTTTGCACTATGGATTAAGATGGCCACAACCAAATATTAAATTTTATTCATTGTTTCATATTTATGTCCATGGTTTAATGATAAAATTCCACAATGGTTTTGAGATGAAGAAAGTAACTTTAATTAAGTACTTCTTGACCATTACATTTTATTTTGGTGGAACTACTCTGTGGAGGGGTAAGTTCCCAAGTGTCTATATCCTTTGGAAAATCTTCATAAAATTTTAGAACAGGTAAACATAACAGTTCAGCTCCTGAGTTCCTCCACTGTGACGCATATTCCAACTCTATGTTGAATCCTGTTTAGATCACAGGAGCACACCACATTTTCACTAGCATATATAATGCTCATTGTAAGGAAGGCCTTGTGCTAGAGGTGCTTAGCGATAAGCAAGATGATTTACATAATAAGCAATGATTGATAGTTGCTATTGGTTAATATAAGCTCAAATATCAAATGTATATTTGTGCAATTAAAATAGAAATGATTACAATACAGCAATATTCAGTTAGGAAACCAAAGTGCTTTCCATTAATATAAAAGATTCCAAGAAAGGTTATAAACATATAGGAAATTTTATGCCTTTTCACTTCCACTGGCCAGAGGACTGTTTCTCACCACCTGGGACCATAACTCATATGATGCTTCTTCTAGAATTTTATTTTTAAATTTAAATTTAATATTTAATGGACATCTCTTGTATTCCAGGTACTATAGTAATTAAAAGAGGTTTTTTGAAAAATTTGTTCCTTTTCTTGCTATTTTTTAATACAATCTTTTCTCATTTTCCATACCAATCCCAGTTACCTCTCCTTCCTCTTCTCCCACTTCCCCCACCTTTCACCCACCTCATTTCCCCATCCACTCCTCAGAGAAGGCAAGGTTTCCCATGGGGAGTCAACAAAGTCTGGCACATCCTTTTGAGGCAGAACCAATGACCTCCCCGCTATATCTAGCCTGAGCAGGGTATTTCTCCAAGGAGAAAGCACTAGGGATAAATCCCGGTTCCACTTAGGCTCCACACACTGCCTCAGACACACATTTGTCACCCACATTCAGAGGGCCTGGTTTCTTCCTGTGAAGGTTTTCCAGCTGTCAGTTCAGAGTCAGTGAGCTCCCAGTAGCTCAGGTCAGCTGTTTCTGTGGGTGTCCCCATCATGGTCTTGATTCCTTTGCTCATATTATCACTCCTCCCTGTCTTCGACTGGACTCGGGGAGCTCGGCCCAGTGGATAGCTGCGGAGCTCTGCATCTGCTTCCATCAGTTGATGGATGATGTTTCGATGATGACAATGAAGGTAGTTATTCCATTTTCTTTGTATCTGTTGAGGTATGCTTTGTTACCGAGTTTGTGCTCAATTTTCGAGAAGATTCCATGAAGTGCTGTGAAGAAGGTATATTCTTTTGCATTTTGGGTGAAATAGTCTATAGATGCCTGTTAAGTCCAGTTGAGTCATGACATCTGTTCTCTTACTTCTCTGTTAAGTTTCTGTCCATTAGTGAGAGTGGGGTGATGAAGACTCCTACTACTAGTGTGTGCGGTTTGATGTGCGATTTAAGCTTTAGTAATGTTTCTTTTACATATGTGGGTGCTCTTGTATTTGGTACATAGATGTTCAGAACTAAGAAGTCATCTTGATGGATTTTTCTTGTGATAAATATGTAATGTCCTTCTCCATCTCTTTTGATTTGTTTTAATTTGAAGTCGATTTTGTTAGATACTACGATAAATATACCTGCTTGTTTGTTAGGTCCATTTGATTGAAAAATCTTTTCCCAACCCATTATTCTGAGGTAATATCTGTCATTGAGGTTGAGGTGTGTTTCTTATGTGCAGCAGAAGGATGGATCCTCTTTTCATATTCATTCCGTTAACCTGTGTCTTTTTATAGGTGAATTGTGTCCATTGATATTAAAATGTATCAATGTCCAGTGATTGTTAATTCTTGCTATTTTTCAGTAGTAGTGTTTGTGTTTTTCCCTTTGGGATTTCCTGGGGTGAGGTTATCTGTTACCTATATTTTCTTGGGTGCAGATAACTACATTGGGCTTGAGTTTTTCTTCGATTACTATTTGTAAGGCTAGATTTGTGGATAGGTATTGTTTAAATCTGGTTTTGTCATGGGATATCTTGTTTTCCCTGCCTATGGTGATTGAAAGCTTTGCTGGGTATAGTAGTCTGGGCTTGTATCTGTGGTCTCCTAGTGTCTGCAGCACATCTCTCCAGGACCTTCTGACTTTCAGAGTTTCCATTGAGAAGATGTGTGTGATTCTGATAGATCTTCCTTGATATGTTATTTGGACTTCTATATTTGAAGCTCTTAATATTCTTTCATTTTTCTGTATGCTTAGTGTTTTGATTATTAAATGACAAGGGGAATTTTTTCGGCCCAGTCTATTTGGTGTTCTGTAAGATTCTTGTACCTTCATAGGCATAGCCTTCTTTTTTTTGTGATTTTTTTTCCATACATTGTTTTGTTTTATTTTTTCCATTCAAGAACATAATTAAAGATAAAAAAATTTTTTTTCCTTTCTTCCCCTTCTCCCGGTCCCCTCCCACTATCCCCCACCCCTCCTCCCTCCCCCTTCTTCCTTGAAAGAGGGCATGGTGCCCTGCCCTGTTGGAAGTCCAAGGCCCACCCCCATCCCTCCTGGCCTAGGAAGGAGTGCATTCAAAAAGACTCGGTTCTCAAAAAGTTAATACATGCAGAAGAGATAG
>PVIU01007783.1:0-88799 GCA_004026605.1 Ondatra zibethicus
GAGACAGGATCTCAGCAATTCAGGCTGGCCAGGAACTTGCTGAGGATGACATTGAGCCTTGACCCTCTTGCCTGGTCTCCTACATGTTAGGACCACAGACATGCACACCTCACTTGCACTAGCAGAACAAGCTGATGTTACATTCTTTCTGAGGTGATGTGACACAAACACAAAGCATCATTTATTGCATACTTGTGCCTTAACATTTAATTCGTCTTCATCAAACCTTAAGTTACAATAAGTACAAAAAGTATAGGAATCTGGCTAAACACACACACACACACACACACCACAAAATAACCATGAACCAGGAGGTGGTGGTATACACCTTTAATTCTAGCACTCAGGAGGCAGAGTTAGGTGAATCTCTTTGAGTTTGAGGCCAGCCTGGTCTACAAAGCAAGTTTCAGGACAGCTAGGAATGTTACACAGAGAAAGTCTGTCTCAAAAAGCCAAATGAACAAACAACCATGGAAAAAGACACTAAAATAATCTCAAATGCACATGTCCCATAAGACAATGAGGCTAAATAAAGGTGACATAATAACCAAAATAATACATGAAACTTCATGGCTTTTCATTTGAAAAAGTAAGAGCCATAGGAAAAACAAGAAATAAGTTGTGAATTAGATGTTAAGTAGGATGACATTAGATTTACATGATAAAATGTCTATGTACTTAAATATATCACATACATTAACACATGTGTAAATGTGTATACAAAGTAAACATAAGAAGTATATTCATGTGAAATAAATAAAGTGTTCTGTGTTAAGATATGATAATGGAGGCTGGAGAGATGGTTCAGTGTTTAAGAGCTCTGGCTGCTCCTTCAGAGGTCCTGGGTTCAATTCCCAGCACCCACATTGTGGCTTAGAAGCATCTGTAACTCTAGTTCCAAGAGATTCAATACCCTCTTCTGGCCTCTGGAAGATCATGCATGTGCATGCCACACAGACATATATTTAGGCAAAACATTCATACACATAAAATAAGAATTTAAAGTGTGGGAATTGACATGAATGAAAAAGAAACACTTTGTTTCAATTGGTCTTTTCTTTCTATGTATCCTCAGCTTTTTATAGACTCTGCCTTCCTCCTCTCAAACCTAACTTGTGAAGGATAAACCTTTTCTCCTTTATATCAAAATGTTTTTGTTGGACCCATCTTTAAGTGAAGGCATTGTGAATGCATTAATCCTCACACTATTGTAACTTTCAGAAGTGTTGAGTTGGCTGTTGTGATGAAAGTGTTCAGAAATAATATGAAAATAATAATATTTGGGTTTAAGTCTGACCTACATGCCTGGGAATTTGTAAGAACCAAAACTTCAGATCCTAATTATGTCCTGGTGGCTAAGAAACTTTGTTCTCACTCCTGTGGAGGAACCCAGGTATTCCTCTCACTGATTAAAATGAAGAAGAATGGTCATTTTTGGCTAGCTCAAGGATATTTTTATTTGAAAATGAAATATTAGTCCCATGGGTAAGAAAATGTAGTTTGTGTTAATGTGTCACTGGCATGCGATGTTTAAATTAGTAATCATAAATAATTGTCCATGAAGACCACAGTAATGGCAATTTTAAGAATATTATCTCACTTAGTATTACTTTTGAAAATCTAGTAAAATGTTTTATCTTATTTTAGATAATAAATTAAAGCCCTGAGGGTCCAAGTTGCCCCCAAGTCACACAGTTCATAACCAGAGTCATTGCCATCACTTGACATGGATATGTTGTCCTTTCTGCCATGAATCAATGTGGAAATCTATGAATGCAAGGCAAAAGTGTAAAAGATAATGTGTATATTTTTAAAAACCTGATCCAACTGGGAAACAAATGAAAAGGTAGTGGTATGTGCTTCTGCATTCACAGTAGTCAGGAAAGTATAGCTCTCCATCAACAAATAAGCGGATAATAAAAATGTGGTACATCTACACAATAGAATTTTATTCAGATGTTTACAATGAAAGTCTAAACTTCACAGCTAAGTGAGTCAGGAAGTTAGGAAGGGGCTATGGAGGGGTTGGACTCAAGGGAGAGGAGACAATATGACGGTATAAATGACTAAAGGGAATAATAGAATAAGAAATGTTAGGAGGGATCAGAGATGGAAGAGCAGAGCAGAGGAGGGAATACAGGGAGGAAGAGCACTGAAGGCCTTTGGAAGAGGTTGCATGGAAGCAAACCTACTACTGCTGGAGCTTCCGAAAGTATAAATGCACACAGTTCTAAACCGTTCAAATGAAGTGACCCTATAATGGGACAACAGTGTCCCTACTAGAAACCATGGACTAACAAAAAGCCCAGTGGCAGAAATGGGATACCTATTTTAGATTTGTACCTTAGACTCCGGAAATTTCTATGTAAACAAATAGTTTGCTTAGAAAAACGTTGACCATACATCTCAAGAGATTCATCCAAGGAAAACTTTCACAAAAGTAATCCCTATGATCACGTGAGCTTGGGGAATTTATAGGTTGTCCTTCTCTGGAAGAGACTTACAAATGAAACTTGGTTCATTTAAAGAAGCCAAGAAGTCCTCTGGAGTTTGCCAGGTGGCTGAAGAGAGAACAACACTGTTGTTCCTGCAGCGCCTATTAATACCCTATGAATCCACTTCTGTAAACATTTCACCGCAATGTCGGTCTGAGCATCCGGAGCATTTGTCGGCCAGGGCATTGTATGAGGTACGGTTGAAGATATTGAATTATAAGATATAATCTATTCCCACAGTTGATTATATTAAAGTTGAACCAGAACATATAAATAAAAAGAAAAATAATAATCTCAGCTACCAATGAGTAGTCCACACAAAGTCCTACACGGGTGCATAGAAGGCCATGTTACAAGCTAAGTGTTTGTAGAAGAATCTAGAAGGTAAGATGTGAATTAATCCTTGGAGGGAGCACAAAGTATAGATGACGTATTTTATCATTTAAAACACAGTTTCTAGTAAAATGTGTTATTATGTTGTTCCCTGTCACTCAGTAATAAACCCACATGATACTTTACAAAATAGATAATCATAAAAGGTTCATCAAAGAGTAGTAAAGGAAACAAAGTGAAGTGGAAATTAAAACAAGAACAGAAGTAGCTGTAGAAGAAATAGTTAAGCCAAGGACATTGAAGTGGCCACTGTTTGAGAGACACTGGCTCTGCAACCACAGACACCTGACGTAAATTTGTCACCATAAAGGAAGAAAGCGGGCCAGAGAAATGGCTCACTTACTGAGTGCTTGCCTTTCAGGAATGCAGACCTTCCTCGGTTCCTAGAACCATATAAGCCTGGAACATCTCTACAAGCTCAGCATCAAGGAAGTGGAGGCAGGAAAATCAGTTCAAGGTCAACCAACTCTTGCTAATATGATGAGTTCAAGGTCACCCTGAGCTACGTGAAACCCTGTCTCAAAACATAAAATAAGAACACAACTATAAGGAAAAAAATGAGGATGGTACACAGAAAATGATAAAAGCAAACTATTTCAAATTAAAGGAATTCCCAAAGATTGCTAAAAATGGTGATGCTGACTCAAACTTAGACAGGGATATAATAATTTTCAAAGCATATGAAAAAATACTCTATATTATAAGGGATACTATAAAAAGTCAAGATCAAGCGATGCTTTACTGACAGATAGCCACAATGTCAAGAAATGTTATTCAATTATTGCCATCAACTTTTTTCATTTATACACAAAATAATAGCATCAGTATGATATACATGTATAATTTTATACTTTGTTTATATCCATACCCCATAATCTTATTCTCCCTCCCTGCTCTGCTCATCTCCTTCCTCTCTCACCAAAATATGTATGTGTGTGTTATCTAGATTAAAATATTAAAGTATGTTGTAGTTGTCTGATTCTAGCTTCTTTCACGTGACAGGATGACAGCCACTCAACACCCCGGGTCTTTTGCTATCTGCCTCTGTCACTCACTTATCTGCCTCAAGAAGCTTTCACCCTTGAGCGTCACACATGCATCAACAAATTTAGAAGTTCAGTGTGATGGACCATGACCCACAACAAGCTTTAGCCTTCACTACTGATCCTGAAGTCTGTCAACTTTGGGTGAGATTCAGTTCACATGTTTCTCAGTAATCAAGAACTCAAGGCCACAATCATTAAATTTGGTTTCCTGATCATATATAAGAGTTCTCTGAAGCTGAACAAAAGTTGTGTGAAAAAAAATGTTTGTTTCCTTTTTTTTCTTTTTCTTTTTTAATGTTGGGATGCAGTATTTCCTCAACCTTGACTTCCATCACTGATCTTATTTCTTCAGTTTGCTCTAATCTACTGGCTGTTTTCCACTGTGTCTTTTTGTCTAATTCATGAGTTTTTCATTTTCAACATGTGGTGGTTTGAACAAGAATGGCCTCCATAGGCTTATATATTTGAATGCTTAGTCATCTGGAAGTGGCACTACTTGAGAAGGATTAGGAGGTGTGGCCTTGTTGGGGGAAGTGTGTCAAAAGCCAGGCCCTGTGTCACCCCCTTCCTGCTGCCTGTGGATCTGTATGGAGAACTCTCAGCTACTTCTCCAGCACCATGTCTATCTGCATGCAACCATGTTCCCCACCATGATAATGGACTAAACTATGAAACTTTAAGTCAGCCCCAATTAAATCCTTCCTTTAATAAGAGTTGTCATGATCATGGTGTCTCTTCATGACAATAGAACAGTGGCCAAGACACAATATTTCTATTGTTTTCATTAAAAATTTCAATCTCCTTGCTGACTTTCTTCTCTAGGTACAAAATTGATTTTTCTTACTTCATTCATGCATTTGTTTACATCTTCTTTGAGGACATTGATTCTTATTTGTTTGTATTCTTGATGGTTTTTTGTTTTGTTTTGTTTGTGTGTTATTTTGAGACAGGGTTTCTCTGTATAGCCCTGGCTGTCTTGGAACTTTCTCTGTATACCAGGATGGCCTCGAACTCTCAGAGATCTGCCTGCCTCTCCCTTCCAAATGCTGGGGTTAAAGGTGTATGTTACCACACCCAGCTATCTTATTTTTAAGTAAACTTTTAAATTATTCTTCTTACACTTTACCTACTTCAGTCTCTTTGGGTTCAGTGTTTGAGGAATTATATTTTGGAGAAGTCATGTTACCTTGCCTTTTTGTGTTTTTGTGTTAAAATTTGTGCATTTGTTAGTTTTAAATATCTTTCAGTTTTATCCAGGCATCTGCTCTTGAAAGTTCAATCGGTGGTACCACTGGGAGAGGAGAAAACAGAGACTTACGGATGGCTCACTGGGTAAAGGCACTTGCTACCAAGCCTAATGACCTGAGTTTAAGCTCCAGGACCCATGTGCCAAAAGGAAAGAATCGAGCCCCTCAAGTTGTCCTCTGGTCTCCACACATGCCACTCAAGGGCTGCACCTGTAAGTGTAAAGCAATCCGCTGGATCTTCCATGTTCCCAGTCCCAGTGGCAGATGGGTGACTCTGCAGCCAGCCTTGCTGCTGATCACAGGCTCAGGGCTGGAACTCTGCAGTTATCCTAAGTGCCCCTCAGGCACCAAGGGTCAAGCATAATTCATTTCCTGCTCTAGTCCTTAGGCCACCTGAAGTTTTCTGTGTGTTGGTGTCTAGTCCTTCCCTCTTTATGGCTACTTCATGTGACGATCTTTCACGTTGGCGTTTTGGCAAGTTATCTTATAGCTCCTTGATTCTTTCCTCTCCGTTCTCCACCCTCTGTGTATCTCAATCCTAAACAATAGGTTCCTTCTCAAGACAGCACCGTGCCAAAACCCTCTAAGATGTATGGACTAGCAGGACAGATCTCTCTGCTGCTGGCTGGTTGTACCAGAGAGGTCACTGTCTCACCAGTGAGAACCGCAAGGCTACCCTGCGGGAAGTCAAGCCTGTCTCTGTCATGGAACTGTCTGTCTGTCGGAGGAGGAGGTTTCTGCTCCCCTCTTAGGGCAGGGATTGGCACAGTCAGGGCCTTGTGCTGCTGCTGGCATTGTGTTCCCTTTGTTTCTCTTCACTTTGCAGCTGCTCAGCCACCACTTTTGTGACTTCCAATGCTCTCTTACTTGTTCTCTTGAAGTAGAGCCCCTTCTTTGTTAGCTTGGCTCCTTCACTGTAGCAGCCTCCAGTCTGCCATCTTATTCCGGACGTCTCAAACTGTTATTACAAAGGAGCAAAACACTTCATGATCTTCAATGTTTCTAATGTCTGAAACTATAATAACCTAAGTATTAGTTTTTATTTCAAAATTTTCCGAAAGTTTAACAAAATGAATGAAGTCACAAATGATCATAGTTTTCTTTGTTAATTATTAAGAAGCCTTTGTATAGTTTCAGATTATTGCCTTTTTACAGTCTCATACTATGTTCCCAAACAAAGACTATCCATATGAATTTAGATTTGAGCATTAAGAAAGCAGACTGAGCTAGAGGCCTGCAAGCTCTCACTCGATGGGCAATAATCCTGAAGACAGCCATGTAGGGGACGGGTATCCATAAAGACGGGGTCTGCAGGGCTCCAGTGTGGGAGCTAAAGACAAGTGCGCAGAACCTGCTGAGGAGCGGCGCATGAGGTAGAAAGGAATCCGAGAAAGTAGTGGCCCACAGCTGGGGAGAGAGAGAAGTAAGTCAAGACATACAACTCCGCCAGCAAGACAGACCTGAAACTGACCATTCTTTTCAGCAAGAGATGGGCACTGGGAACTTTGAGAAAAGCTATTTCAGTAGAAATATTTGTGAGAGATTCTGATTAGACCGATTTGGAGGGAACCAGTAAGAGAGGTGGGCCATAATGACTATAGACAGCCTTCGAGGGGACATCCGTCAATAGCGCACAGATGGAGCGCCGTGAGAGGCTCTTTCATCTTCCGCAGACGACACACTCACAGCACATTTGTACTCTGGCGGAATAACACAGCCGACAGGGCTGTATCAGAGATGCTGATGTCAGAAGATGCAATAATTATTAAAACAATTTCCTTGACAGAAGATAGTATCATGTGCTCATAGAGAGTTCATCTCAGATAAAAGCAGGACCTTAACAAAATTGGCAGGCACTTGCCTCAAATGTAAAATGAGATAGGACTATGGTAGAGTTCTAATGTGCACTCAGACCAGAGCCGCTGGCATTACAGAAAATGTCATTAAAAGCAAGGGGGAAATGCTACAGGCTAAGGGTTTAACCAAGAATGGGAGCAGGGAGATGGGAGTAGAGGCAGGTGGGACAGGGGACCAAAACTAAGAATATATGAAAATCTTATGGAAATCCACTATTTTATAGGCTAATTAAAATATATAATTTTATAAAGATTTTTATTTTATGTGTATGAGTGTTTTGCCTGTGTGTATATCTGTGTACCACATGCTTGCTTGGTGCTTGCAGAGGCCAGAAAAGAGTGTCTGGTCCCCTGAAACTAGAGTTACCTGTGGCTGTGAGTCACTGTTTGGAAGAGCAGCCATATTAACTTTAGAGCCATCTCTACAGCCCCTAATATATACGTGTGTGTGTATACATATAAATATATTGATATGTATATATTATATATTATATTAATATATGTGTATATATATTAAAAGTCCATTTAAACATATGTGTGTGCATTTAAATTTATGTGTGTATATATGTGTGTGTATATAAATATATATGTAGTTTAGAATACAGTCTTTGTGAGTTATATACTGGTATTTTGAGACAGTCTCTCTACATAGCCATGGTTATCCTGGAATTCACCATGTTGACCAGTCTAGCTTCAAATTCACAGATCCCCTTGCCTCTGAATCCCAAATTCTGGGATTAAAATTGTGTTCCACCACATCTACTACTAATATATATGTATGAAATTTTAATAGTAATGGACTATGTTTTCATAGTGCCAAGCTTGGCATACCTCCTCAAAAGATATTGATTGGGGATAGGGGGCCCAAAACAACCAGGATATTGTCATTGCTCTTGGTTGCCTGCCTTTGCTAGATGAGATTCCATTGTAAATACACAACACACTTCGGTTGTTGGACAAAGAGAAATTAAGCTAGAAATGACCTAACTGGTTCCTTTCACAATGCTGGAGGATGCTGGGGAAGACAGCATCAAGGGACTTAACCAGCAACAGACTTTCCATTGTACAATACCTATCATTAGGCAAGATGGTCCTCCTGGTGCAACAGTGGCATGACAGTTGTGTGGGTAACCAACAACTCTCTGGTTGGATCTGAGGCCTGCGCCACACTAAGGGACTCATGCCTGGTCAGCAAACCCAGGCAACAGGGCTGGGAGAGTGGCAGGCCGTGAGGGTTTGAGACCAACTGCTTGTTTTGATGGATGGATATGTTATCAAATTATCTTCTAAATATTTGTTTATATACAGAGATTAGTGCTGTTCTCAAACTTGAACAGAGAAGTTCCTTTTTACAGTAGGCAGTAGTCAATGCAAAGACTCAGAACTGGTCAAAGTGCTAAGAATAAGTGGTTTTTGAGTTCTCAAACCTAAATGGGAGATTTATAACCACCCTACCCCCTTCCACAGCTCCAGTAACATTGTGGATGATAGGACAAAAAGAATATAAAAGCCAGGATGGGGGAGAGCTGTGAAGCGCTGTCTTCTGGATGATGGGACCATTGTACCCGTGTACTGACAGCTATGGTCAGTTGCAAAAGATCAAGCCAGTCAACATTCTAGCATGAATGAGCAGGATGTGTGGAAAGGTATGGGCAGCTGAGGCTGCTAGGGAATAGGAGGAGGTTGGAGGCATGCCCACACTGCCATCACTAATTGGACTGAGTAAGTTTTTAAAACAGACATGAGGGTGAGAGGGAGAGGGCTCAGAGAATCAGTACTTGGAGGGGTAATTTGCACTGGATATGATCAAGATTCATTGTAGATAGATAGAATATATATATATATTGCCATATATTAAAAACATTCTTTTAAAAATTATTAAAATACAAGTTCTCAGGCCCCATCCAAAATTACTGCCTTCCACATTTTGGAAGCAAAGCCAGGAGAGCTGCTCTGAGCAGGGACGCTGGCACGCTTTAGTGTGGAGAACAGCTCACATCTCCTCGGACATGGCATCTGTCAGTCTATGCTTTCAGTAATCTGCCCCTTCAGCTTTCTGTTGTCTTTGTAATGTGGCAGTACTGTGTCCACGTAAAAGACTCTGAAACCCAACCGTCTCCTAGCTTCTGTCACCTCAACCAAAGCCAAATATTTGTATTCTGCTTCCAAACAATCTCATTTATATATCTTTAAATAGACTCAGAACCATTTCCAAAATAAAGTTTCTTCGTGGTGGCATATTAAGCTCAGCTCTGAGACAGCAAGTGTGTCTTCTGCCTGCCAGGTTTTGTAATATCAGGTACACATTTTCCTGAAAAAGATCCTTGGTGCTCAAAATGCACAGATCTCAAGTTTTGGGGTTTGTTTTGTCTTGTTTTGTTTTGCTTAAAGTGTGTTACCCCTCAGGAGCAGAGCAGACAAGGGAGACAGGTGACACTAACCCGTCCCACAGTGGCGTTCTTTGTGGACTTGGGTCTCTCCAGCCACACACTTGGAGGAAACTCCATACAAACAGAGGAAGCTAGAGTCTTTCTGGGAGAACTCGCTAGCTGACTTACTACAGCGAACATTGATGCCTGCTAAAGATAAAACCTGGGAAAAGAGCTCCAGGTCCCATTCTTCATTGTTCCTGCCTGGGTCCAGTGTGTGTGTCTGAACGGTGTGCACACTTCCCGGGGTGGGGGCACCACCAGCACAGAGCTGTCTGTGGCAGGATTGCTGTTTACAGTGCAAGCTAGGGCTGCTTTTGCCAAAACATGGTGTTTCTCATTTTAAAGATGAGAAAGATTTATTTTCTACCCAACTCCATTGTTACATGGTTTAGTAGATTTTTCAGGCAGAGGAAGCAGTGAATTACTGGAGAAAAACGTGTATACCTCACCAGGGTGTGCTGGTTTGAATTCAGATGAGGTCTCACACACCAATCAGATGTGACAAACAGATCTCTATAAAAAATTGGTATGAAGAAGTCAAAACAAAAATAATTATATGTTTTCCCATGTATATCCATGCCCTTCTGGAATCCCCGAGTTAAGGGCGTTGTTCTAAGTGTCCAGCGTGACGGCTCCAGGAAGCTCCTGTCGCGCAGCTGGCCTTCCCTCCACAGTGGCCCCAGGCTCTTCTGTGGCAATTCCATGAGTTACTATTACATTTTCCGACCAGTGTCTAAGAGTGATGATATAGTGGGGGAGAAAAGGGTTAGTTATCTGCTCAATCACAAAAGAAGTAAGATTTACCTCAAAGAGAACTGATTTTCAAACCACATCTACAGAATGGCAGTATCAACAAGAACTATGTGTATGTGTGGTGTTTGCCAGGGACAAGTCCAGAGCCTTGCCCATTCTAGGCAGGTGCTCTACAGGACTATTTCTCCAGGACTTTAGTACATCCACACAAGAAGCGTCCCAACCTCGTCTAAAGCCATCTGGAGCACTCCTAGTGCCTGAATCAATTTAGACATAAACACCACCCTGGGCCTCTTCTTAAACTCTGACCTCACTTTGGGACCCTGAATACAGACAAACTTGGGAGGGCTGCTGGATCTTCGTCCTTCTTCTCAATGTGACCACATTGAGTAAATCTCCTTTTTCTGCTTTCCATTATTAATTTGTCTCTTTTAATTGGTTTCCTGAAAACAAGTGTCCAGGCCTGATTTGGGGCACATGTTGTGACTCCCAGGTCTGATAATAGAGAGGTTCCCACTGTTTGGCCAAACTGTAAAGAAATGAGTTTTCTTTTATCAAGAAAGGTTAGAATAATAAACTTACATATTTATTCTCATATTCTGCAATAGAATTAAAAACATAGGAAAAGAACCTTTGCTCTGTGAAACATGCTGTTAGATTAAAAGACAAGCCACAGACTGGCTGAAAATCTCACATCAGTGGCCATTAAAGGGTCTATGCCCAGTATAAAGAGCTCCCAAGACTTAGCAGAACACTCATGACTGTTACCATTAAGGAAACACAAATTAAACCTATGATGGGTATCACTATACACTGATTAAGATCACTAAAATTAAAAGCAAATGGGGCAAGCAAGATGGATCACTGGGAAAAGCACTTGACACATGAACCTGGCAACCTGAGTTTGATACCTGGAACCTACAAGAAAGTCAGAGAAAACTGGCTACAGAAAGTTGTCCTGTGACCTCCACACACATGCCATCGCACAGGAGCCAAACACATCCGTATGTGCACACACTAGTGATGATGATGATGATGATGATGATGATGATGATAAACAATTTTAAGCACAAGAGAACCAAATACTGGATGGAATCACTAGAACTCTCATACACTGTGGAGAAAATTCAAAATGATGCTGCTGGTCTAGAAAACAATTAGACAGTTCCTGGCTAAATTAAACATGTAATTGTCATGTGTCTGAGAAATGTCAGTATTATGTATTTATTCTGCACAAATAAAAACTAAAACCTGCATAAATATTTTAGTGACTGCCTTTATAATAAACAAATCTAGAAATAACTCAAATGTATCATGGTAAGAAAATGAACAAAGATGCACCCATTCACTGCACACTATTCAGAAACAGGAAGGAAGCTCCTGCTGACACTGGGCTAGCCTGGGCAGCCTAAGCTAGGAAAATGACTTCGGTGACAGTTCCAGACTCTGGAAAGTCTAAGATCAACTTACTGTCAAACGCAGTCCCTGGCTGAGAGCAGTCTTACTACTATCCTCACAGACCGGGGGGAGCTCTGCTCTTTTCTTCTATTAGTTAGACTAATGTCATCACGGGGACTTCACACTCATGAACCAACTCAAACCTAAGGACCTCTCCAAGGCGCTACCTCCTAATACTATCATTAGGGGATTAGGGCTTTAATATGTAATCTGGATTCCAAAAGCATTCAGTCCACAACATGAAAAAAAATCAATAAATACCAGATACCATCTGGAATGAAAGAAGTCAGTTCCAGAATGTTGCTTTTTACACGCTTCAGTTTGTGGTATTGTGGGAAAGGTGAGGCAACAGAGGCTGAGGCAGGACAGAAGTGTAAGAGGAAGTAGAGTATGGGACACTGAGCTGATAAGATCTGGTGATGAGGAATGTCACAGGAAGTATTGCATGTAATAAAATCCCTAGAGCTGCAACTATCTCCCAAAGAGAAATTTTGCATTTTTTAATTTTAAAAATTAAATTACAGCATGGTGCCAGATCCTATTCAGAGAGTTAAAGTCAAGAAGGACCTTTATTTAAACTTAACTGTAATAATGTTGTATCACTGCTATAACTGTATAACTGTATAATGTATAACTGGGCAGAGATGGCCTGCTTCAGGGAAAGAAAAATTTTGAAAAAGGTAGACAAACAGCACTTAACCTAAAAACAACAAAAGGAAAAAGCGACAAGGAAACTAATGGCTCTGTCTCAAGTCGTGGGAGGAGCTGGCGGAGACAGGCATGGTCTCTCTCCAGTCTGATCTCCCAAGTGAGGTCTGAGCCTGAGTGGAGACAAAAGACTATAATGGCAGAGGTCGCAGGATGGGGGCACCAGCAACCACACTTCATTCCCACATTTGAGTAGAGCAATTTGGAGGACTGGCCTCTAGGTTCCAAAGAGCTGAGTGTCACCTGAAGCGGAGGACCCCAAAGGGAACCAATGAAGCATGTGCTCCCTGTAGACCCGCCAACATGGTGCTAGGGCACAGACTCAACCTCCCCAGGAAGAGGGCTCACGATGAAAATCCCCAAACCAAGTTCCCAGGGAACTACCCAGGCGTTAATTAGAAATGACACATTTCATATAGCCCATCCGTTGGTCTTCTTCTGTTACAACAGAAAGGAAGAAAGAAGGTTTATTTCTCTCATCAAGTAAAGAGAAGACTTTTTAGACTGTTTTGTGTCAAAGAACTTCTTATTTAAACTTTCAAAGTGTGGGTAAATCCCTTGAAATAAAACAAGACTACAAAAGTGGATGTGTAACTTCATTTAATTAGTATATAGAAAATACTAATGTACCGTGGTGGTATCCTGAAATATTTTTTACTGTGTATATGATACGTTTTTATATTTGTATTTCTCAAGTTCCTTCCTTCCTTAATTTGATGGAGCAGTATGCACAGCAAATGTCCACCAGAGGGAGACTCAGGACTGTGTTCTCCCTTGGGGCGTCTTCCGACTTAAGTCAGCCTCCTTCAACCAAAACGTGTCTGCAGGGCCTCTGGGCACA
This sequence comes from Ondatra zibethicus, assembly GCA_004026605.1. Classification (NCBI taxonomy): domain Eukaryota; kingdom Metazoa; phylum Chordata; class Mammalia; order Rodentia; family Cricetidae; genus Ondatra; species Ondatra zibethicus. Next base: position 13,230 of record PVIU01007783.1, read on the forward strand.
GCAAGCCATCCAAAACGGAGGAGAGATTTACAGTCTGAAATGAGATAAAGGAAGAAGAGAGAAAGGAAGGCCCTGTCCTCCCAACTCCCGGCTTTCCCTCTGGGTCTTGTGTGACTTTCTCATCCTTTTCCTCTGGGGTTTGCAAAGCTAGGTTGTGTGCTTTCGAAAGCAAAGACTTTAGGTTTCTTGGCAATGTCCAAGCTGAGCAAACTGTACAGGAATACTCCCACTCCACCTACCCCACTGCCAGAGGAATGTGTCATTCAACAGACAGGAAGCATTTGCCAAAGTCAAGAGATCCCTTAGGGACTATAAATCCTCTGACAAAGCCAAAGGCGGTACAGTCCCAGGCCCACAGAATTCGGTGGTGGTGACTTTAGTCTTCCTTGTAAGTCTTTGATTAATTCACTCAACAGGAGGAAGCCTTCCTTTTCACAGAGGTATCTCTAGGGTCTGGAGCTCAGTGGTAAGGTGTGGTTAGTACCTGTGCGGCCTTGGGCTGAGGACGCAGCACCACCCACCAAGAAGAAAGTTTCTCCAGTTGTTGGGAACTGGCTGACAGCTAAGTGGGCCTAGCATGAAAAGCCCAGACCAGCCACACTAAAAACAGATTTGTAAATAAAGCACACCATCAGAGGAGCTTGTATTTACGATTCTAGGAAATTTATCTCTCAACTATTGTGTGCAAAAGGAAGGTTCCAAACTAGAGTTCCTGGTGTGGCAGGGAGGTAGGGAAAGTTCAACAACAGTTGAACTCCAAAGCTAGACTCTGACTCAGAAAGCAAGAGCTTCTAGGTAGTGAACGTGATGAGAGGCCTGGGTTTAATCTCCAATACCAGGGATAAGAGAGGGGGAAGAAAGAGAACACTTTTCGATTGTATTAATGGACTAGCACAGCTCCAGGATGCTCCACCCCAAATCCCTTTAAAACGAGTCTCACATATGCAGCTGCACAGTCATTTTCCATTCATAATCCCCTGGTTTTTCACATTAAGCCCCAAAGTACATCCTGAAAAAGAAACAAAGTTAGGCTTTTACTTACCACCCACTAGTAAACGAACATTTACCTTTTCATGGGTTGCCTATAAAATAATAGAACTAAAAACATTACCTTTACACTTCCTACGTTTATTTGTTTGTTGTGAGGTGTGGAGTTGATGTGAACGCTGGCATATAACGGGCTGGGTGTGGAGCTCAGAAAACAGCTTCCTCCTTCAACCTGGAGGGCTCCAAGTATCAAACTCAGGTCATCAGGCTTGGTGGGCAGCACCTTTACCAGTTCACAGCCCCCGGTAAACTTTCAATTCCACTTTAATACTGATAACTTGGTCCTTGTGGAGAAGAGGTGGGGTAAAAGAGAAACCATGCCAAAGAAGTACTTTTCCTTAATACTAGTTACACAGACTGGCAAGGGCAAGCAGGGACTGGTTAAGACTTAAAGTTCACAGCCTATCAGCTAAATTATTTAATATTCACAAGTCTGTAGTGGAAAAGGACCCAGAGCTTTGGCATTCTTTTCCTTGGACTCTCCTCACTTGAGGGAATCTGGAGAAATGACAGGATTTTCTTCTTCTCCTCCTCCTTCTTCTTCTTTCCTTTTTAGTTTTTTTTTTTTTTCCTAGACAGTATTTCTCTGAGTAACAGCCCTGGCTATCCAGAACTTGTTTTGTAGATCAGGCTGGCCTTAAATTAACAGAGGTCCACCTACCTCTGCCTCCTGAGTGTTGGAATTAAAGATGTGTGCCACTACTCCATCATTTTATGTGTAAGTGTTTGGCTTTGTATGTGCACCACAGGTGTGCCTGGTGTCCTCATCAGATGCCCTGGAACTGGAGTTACAGATGGTTGTGAGCCACCATGTGTGTGCAAGGAACTGAACCCTAGGTCCTTCCTCTGCAAGAACAAATGCTCTTACCCGCTCAGCCATCTCTCCAGCCCCATGTCAGGGGTTCTCAATGAGACCCCTTTTGCCCATGAGTTTTCATGCCCGTGTTCTCACCAGCACCCAGAGCTGTGGCTGTTTCTGCTCCATCACTGGGTCCTCTGGGACAGCCATGGATGGGACTGTTGCTGCCTCAGCAAAGTTCAGTTGGCAGGGGCTCTCCTGTCTGCTAGGGGCATGGAAACAATATGGAGTCTGTAACTGCTTCTGCTAGTAACACAGTGAAACAGAAACGTAAAGAAAAATGAGCAAACATAAAATGCAAACTGGGTTGTTTGTGTTTAGGCCCTAGAAGAGGTGATCTAAACGACTGCAGAGTCCGACACCTCAGCATGTGCCTTTGGCCATAAACAGACAGCACATTGCAAAAACTCTCAGAGCCAAAGGGTAACCACAGAAGGATCAGTTTCCATCTCCTAGAAACGAATCTGTACAAGAAATCTGATGACATGTTCCTGGATTGACCGTAAAAACCATTTTCCCAATAACATCAGCTGAGTCTCTGGACTCTATCCTGGGGACTATCCCCAAATTCATCTGGGAAATCATCGGATTAAATCGGTTCGGCTTTACCAGAGCATGATATGATTTGCAAGGCTATGTCATACAACCACATAATTAGTGTGGATGAAAACACTATTAATTAGAGATAAGCATCTGTCCAAGAACTTGCTATAATCAGATCTTGTGGGAATTTATCTCAATGCGTTGCCAACCCCAGATACAGAATAACTTGACATTTGAGATGGACTGCTCCATCCTAGGAAAAGCACACCGAGGCTCTGCTCAGAAGAAAAACGCTGTGTCCTTCTCCTCAAACTCACTTTCCTTTCTTGATTAAAACCTCCAACCTCACAGAATATAATAAGCAGTGAGCTTTAAATTGTAGTTTCATTTTTACAACTTTCTAAATATTGTGTTCTAAAAAATCATTTAAAATAAGCTTCTATCCTAAAAATAATTATACTTGGGTTTTATAAACAATTCTTTAAGAAGTACTTTTAAAGATAAAATATAATAACATAATGAAAATGTAAATCCAATATTGGCTGCCCACTTTCTTGTGAAAAATAGAACCAGCCATGATGAAATTAATGATCAAATTCTTTTATAATCAACTTTTTCATGACAAAAAAATATCTTAGGCCTTCTATAGAGTTTCTTTTTTTAGATTTATTTTATGTGTATGAGCATTTTGCCTACATGTAAGTGTGTGTATATCATGTGATCACCGAGACCAACTCCTAGAACTAGAGCTACCATGTGGGTGCTGAAAATAGAACCCAGGTTCTCTGCAAAAGCAACAAGTGTTCTTAACTGCTGAACCCTGTCTCCAGCCATGCAGGGCACCCCAGAAGAAACTCGGAAATTATCTAGCTTTTTTTGTATCAACTATACCATTGCATGCTACAGTTCTGTATCAAACATACCATTGCATGCTACAGTTCTGTATCAACTATACCATTGCATGCTACAGCTCTGTATCAACTATGCCATTGCATGCTACAGCTCTGTATCAACTATGCCATTGCATGCTACAGCCCTGTATCAACTATACCATTGCATGCTACAGCTCTGTATCAACTATACCATTGCATGCTACAGCTCTGTATCAACTATACCATTGCATGCTATGGTTCTGGTAATGGTGGTGCAGTATAGTAAAACTGACCTGACTAAAACAGTGACAACACTCTGGACAAAGCCCAGAGAAATACGCGGCTCAGACAAACACACAGCTAGTGTATGGGAGCTCCAGGCTTAGAATATGAATCTACTAATCCACTGTTTATCTGACTGACATGTTTCTACTCTTCGCCATACCAGCCATTGCCGCTTAGCCTTTACCCTGAACCCTCATTCCAAAACCAGCTTCTGCATCTTCTGATCTGGCCCCACCAGCCTCCCTCAACTCACCCTCCCCTGGCTATTCTTCCTTCCTCTGTCTGTAAGATCAGGCTAGTGTGTGGCTTTGTTTCCTTCCCTTGACACTAAAACTATGTGTTCTCCACATCTGAGAGCCTAATAAATCCATCTGACCATTCACTGAGGAGAATGGGCTGGAAAAGCTCCCCCTTCCGGGTGACACAAACCCCCGAGACAGAGGCACTCTGAAGACTAGCTCTGAAATCCCCCAGGAAGGTGCTCCTCTCCAAGGCTGTGTCCATGGCCACTTATGTCCACTAACCATAGAACTATATGGGGGGTGCAGTACTGTGAGTCAGAGCCAGGTTCCTGTGTGTGCCAGACAAGTGCTCTGCCACCGAGTTACAGCCCTCACTCTTGGATGTCATTTTTTACCAAGAATAATTATGCCACTTTCGACTATCACTGTCTATCCAGGGTGACTTGTGTGATCAAGAGTAAATATTCCAGCACAAAGGGATTCAGCCTTTGGAAGAACCTCAATCAATACACAAGTAAGACTCAGTTTACAGACAAAAGGGAAAAGAATAGGGTGCTCTCAGTGGTAATCACCCAGCATAGCCAACATACTGTTATCAATTAGCTAACTCTGAAACAAAGAGGAATCTATAGACCCATGTTAAGGTCTGGAGAAACGAGGCATCATACTGTTTAGGATTCTATGTCCAGTTCAACACAATCAGATGCTGGAATTTCAAAAGGAAATAGAAAGGGATCAGGCAAAACATATAAGTCCAGACGACAATAAAGGAGGAGACTTAGGGTCACAAGGATTTTCAACATTCATATTCCATAAAGAAATGAAAGATAGGGATGTAAAAGGAAAGGAGGGAGGGAGGGAGGGAGGGAAGGAAGGAGGGATGGGGGAGGGAAAAAGGGAGTCGGGGGAGGGAAAAAGGGGGAGGGAGGGAGGGAGGGAGGGAGGGAAGGAGGAAGGGATTTATTATAGAAATTGGTTCCTGCAACTATGAGACTGAGAAACCCAAGATATACCATCCATAAGCTAGAGAACCAGGGAGGCCAATGGTATAATTCAATCTTGAGTCCAAAGGTCTGAAAGCCCAGGGAACAGGGTGCGGCTCCTGGCTTAAGAATCAGAGTCTAAAGTCTTAAGAACTAGAAACACTGAAGTTCAGGACCAGGAGAAAATGGATGCCCCAGGTCAAGGAGAGTGAATTTGTCCTCCCTCCTCTTTTTCATTCTGTCTTCAGTGGATTGGATGAAGCCCATCCCTGTTCATGAGTACAGATGTTTTTACCGAGTCTGATTCAAATGCTAATCTATCCCAGAAACATCCCCACACGCACATCCAGAAATGATGCTTTGTTAGGGTATTTGGCGATCCCAGTCAAGCTGGCACGTAAATTCACATGACACATACCTAAGTTGAGAGGAATCGGATGTGTCCTTGACCCACCTGTTCCTTCACCCAGGTCTTCAGAGAGCGTCTCTGAGTTAGCAAGAAGTTGTAAGGTTTGAAAATGCATGTACCACTTAGATATACATGTCGGGTGAGAAGAGGAGTTGGGAGTAGACACAATCAAGATAAACTGTCTACATGTTTTAAATTTCCAACAAATAAATGAAATAAAAAACAATAAAATAAATAAAATTAACCATTACATTAACTGCCCGTGAAGCAATTAAATGTAATAGAGCCCTGAAACTACATAAAATTTTGCGATTAAAGATATATATTTAATAGAAAGGCCAATTTTTCTTATTTTATTTTATTTTTTAATTGTTTTTATTGAGCTATACATTTTTCTCCCTTCCCCTCCATTCCTCTCCCCTCCCCTTCTAACCTCTCCCATGGTCCCCATGCTCCCAATGTACTCAGGAGATCTTGTCTTTTCTATTTCCCATGTAGATTAGATCTATGTATGTCTCTCTTTGGGTCCTCATTGTTGTCTAGGTTCTCTGGGATTGTGATTTGTGGGCTGGTTTTCTTTGCTTTATGTATAAAAGACACTTATGAGTGAGTACATATGATACTTATCTTTCTGGGTCTGGGTTACCTCACTCAAAATAATGTTTTCTAGCTCTATCCATTTGACTGCAAAATTCAAGATGTCGTTATTTTTTTCTGCTGTGTAGTAAGTACTCCATTGTGTAAATGTGCCACATTTTCCTTATCCATTCTTCGGTCAAGGGGCATTTAGGTTGTTTCCAGGTTCTGGCTGTAACAAACAATGCTGCTATGAACATAGTTGAGCACATGTCCTTGTGGTACGATTGAGCATTTTTTGGGTAGATACCCAAAAGTAGTATTGCTGGATCTTGAGGAAGGTTGTTTTCTAATTTTCTGAGAAATCTCCATACTGACATCCAAATCAGCTATACCAGTTTTCACTCCTACCAGCAATGCAGGAGTGTTCCCTTTATCCCACAACCTCTCCAGCATAAGTTGTCATCAGTATTTTTGATTTTGGCCATTCTTACAGGTATAAGATGAAATCTCAGAGTTGTTTTGATTTACATTTCTTTGATGGCTAAGGATGTTGAGCATTTCCTTAAGTGTCTTTCAGCCATTTTAGATTCCTCTGTTGAGAGTTCTCTGTTTAGGTCTGTATTTCATTTTTTTATTGGCTTATTTGTTCTTTTGATGACCAGTTTCTTGTTCTTTGTATATTTTGGAGATCAGCCCTCTGTCTGATGTGGGGATGCTGAAGATCTTTTCCCATCTGTATGCTGCCGTTTTGTCTTGTTGACCATGTCCTTTGCTTTACAGAAGCTTCTCAGTTTCAGGAGGTCCCATTTATTTAATTGTTTCTCTCAGTGTCTGTGCTACTGGGGTTATATTTAGGAAGTGGTCTCCTGTGCCAATGTGTTGAAATGTACTTCCCACTTTCTCTTCTTTGAGGTTCAGTATCGTTGTTTTTATTTGAGGTCTTTGATCCATTTGGACTTGAGTTTTGTGCATGGTGATAGATATGAATCTATTCTTTCTTATATGATATAGATCTATGTAGAAGAATAGATATGGATCTCTTCATTCTTCTACATGTTCATATCCAGTTATGCCAGCACTATTTGTTAAATATGCTTTCTTTTTTCCATTTTATATATTTTGCTTCTTGGTCAAAAATCAGATGTTTGTAGGTGTGTGGATTGATAGCTGGGTCTTCTATTTGGTTCCATTGGTCCTCCTGTCTGTTTTTATGCCAATACCAGGCTGTTTTCAGTGCTGTATCTCCGTAGTAGAGTTTGAAGTAAGGGATTGTGATGGCTCCAGAAGTTCCCTTATTGTACAGGATTGTTTTGGCTATCATGGTTTGTTTTTTTTTTTAATATGAAGTTGAATATTTTTCTTTTGAGGTCTGTGAAGAATTTTGCTGGGATTTTGATGGGCATTGCGTTGAATCTGTAGATTGCTTTTGATAAGATTGCCATTTTTACTATGTCAATTCTACCTACCCATGGGAGATCTTTCCATTTTCTGGTGTCTTCTTCAAAGAGAAGCCAATCTAATACTCACAACTTATAGATTCAAATTCTTCAGCAGCAACAGCTCTCTAATTGGACTAAGACCCTGTCAGCAAGAGGGAGACCATGCCTGGTACTGGAAACCCGGCTGAGTCCTCGTGTTGTGAAATCATTGCAATTGCAGGAGAACCTGCAACCACTCATTTACTAAACCAGCACAATCCGTAAAAAACCTACAGACATCCACTCTTATTCCCATAGATAAGTGTAGTCTTCACCCCTCATCAAGGAAATTTCTCTTTGCAGCAGAAACCACGGCAAAAACCACAACAATCAGAGTGCAGTTGTTGAGCCCATTCCCAATGGGTATGTCTACAAAGCACCCCTACACCCTACAAAGCTCAGGGAACATTGCAGAACTGGGGTCAGAATGATTATAAGGGCCAGAGATTCAGGGAGTTTGCTGGGAGATTGTGTCTCTTAGTAACACTAGAAGCTATTCCCTTAAAGTCTCACCATCATGGCTGCCCAAACATGAGCAGAACAGAGAAGACACCAACGACATGCCAAACTGGACAGGGAAAAGCCCATGAGGCGTCAACCCTACACATAGAGCTACAGGCAACTAAGGAGAGCTGGGCGTAGGAGAGGGGTCCATCCTCAGGGAAGAGCACACCAGTTAGTTCCCAGTGCCAGATGACCAAAGATATACATAAAGTAACATTTTATGGACTCAACAGTTACATTTAGGAACATATATTGTATATACAAACACGTACACGCATGTAATAGCAACTGATGACAGAAGAGGCATGAATTTGAAGAACGGGAAAGGGCATATGGAAGGTTTTGGAGGGAAGAAAGGGAATGGAGAGATCTTGTAATTAAAATACAATCTAAAAAAAATAAACCAAAGTATTTGCCAAAAACAAAAACTCTCGCAGTACAAATCTAGAATACCTTCTCTATTTGGAACAATATCCTTCCCTGACAAAAAAAAAAAAAAAAGGTGTCTGTCTCTCCAGTCATTTGTTCTGAATGGAGTCATTTTTATGCCCTTTGTTCTGAAGTCCAGTGACCCAAAATGAGATATTCCAGTATCTAACCCTCCGGGCCACAGTCTCAGAGTGACTTGACCAGAAGAATGAGAATCCTGACTAGATCTTCAGGATCGTGACCGGGCTGAAGGTCCCGTCCTCCCTGAAAGAGCTGCATGCGTGTCAGCAGCTTGTGCCGGACCTGCAGCCCAGAAAGGCGGGGCAGCAGCTGGAGATAAACCGGCGCTCCAGAGAAGCAGAGGACGGACTCTAGCTGTGATGATGTCCTCAGTTCTGTGTGTTCGGCCACACCCGTCCCCTTCCTGGGCTCTAAACTGCTTCAACTCCAGTCATGTCATAGCGGTTCACTCATGCAGAACTTGGGACGTGGATAGCTCATATGACTACCATCACGTCCAGGCGAGCAGCAGACAGTAAAATCCAAGTTCCTGTGTCCACTGCAACTGTAAGACGCCTGGAGATTTAGCTAGAGGAGAGCCTGCACACCCTCTGTGTGGTCAAATGAATTGTAAAAATGGATTAAGAGTCAGGTGCAAATTCACACAAACTCAGTTTACTACAGTGGTAAGTAAATCAGTTGTTTTCCTTGAGCTTCATTTATAAAGATGAAATAAATGAGCCCTACTCACTGTATCCGTGTTGTTTCAACTAGGGAACTAACACATGGGAGAACTTTCAGAAACAACACTCACCCCAAAAGGTAGGCACTGCTGATCTCAACCTGCCACAGAAATGTGTTCTCTCCCTTGTTGCATAAGCCTCCTTGCGGCCTTGGGAGTGGGAAACAAATCTCAAATGTTATCGCACCCATGCTAATTTCCATCTGAATAAACAGTCACTTCTGTGTTATTGTTGTTACTGAACACTTATTGAAAGCGAGACAGGGTCTCGGTGCCCTGGAAAATACAGCTCTAGAGACGTCTCTGGGAAAGGCAGGAAGCCTAAAGCAATGGTTGGCATCGTAGTTGGGAACAAGAAACCAAAGGTGTGGTCCCTAAGTCTCTTTCAGAATCCACAGAGAACTGTGTCCGTATAGCTGAGCCTGCTCCATGGCTCCTCTCCCACCTTCCACGGGGCATTCTGAAGACTGCTAAGACAATTCAGTGTGCACACCTCGGAGAACAGAGTTACAATGGCTTATAATTCAGCTTGTCTTGGCTCTGTTTATTACAAATACTGCCCCATTTTGAAAATAAAACTCTGTCTTTTCCTTTGGGGCATTTTTAATGACATCATATGGATGGGTTTTTTTTTCTCCTTGCTGCAGGTGTACCATGGATAAACAAAAGGAGATTCTTTTGTTCTGAAAATGTATGTGTAAATCAAATTATATCCAGAAAGCAGCGGGGGACCTCAATGTTCCTACGATCTTCGTGGGAAGTCAACTGTAAGACAGCACCGGACAAATGAGAAGGCAGGCGGTAGAAATCTAGATTGAAGCCGCAGTCCAATACTTCCTACTTCTGTGGCTCTTGGCAAATCACTCAGCTTCTTCCTACTGGTTTTCCCACCTGTGAAATGAGGATGCTATGGGACTTTATTCAATCAGCTTTTAGGAATTCCGTGTCTGTAAAATAAGCAGACTATGAGGTTTTCTTTAACCAGCCTTTATGGATTTGTGTGTGTGTGTGTGTGTGTGTGTGTGTGTGTGTGTGTGTGTGTGTGTGTGAACATGTTTTAGAGATAAGAAAGTTTAGATCCATGTCCACTAGGATTTCCACCTCTGCTCATAAAAACTCACTTAAAGAATTGAGAATAATGCAAAGGATGAATGAAAGCAGGGCTGTAAATGAAACTATAATAGCAGATGTTCCACATAGAAGTCAAAAAGTATTTCTTGTTTGAATAACAAGAAAATATTCTGCCTTTGCTGCCTGAGACAGAACAGCCCCGTGCGTGGCGCTCGTCTAGTCTAGGAAACGCCCCAAGCAGCCTCATTGCACAAATGACCTGCTTTCATCATTAGAGCCATGGCACCCGTGTGCCTTCATTTATCTTTCTGATGATTCTTCAATACCTCAAGGCAAGAGTTCTCATATGTGCTTCTCAAAACACCAGAGTCAGCATTACATCTGGGTCTGTGCCACAAAAGTGGACTCCTGGATTCAGCCCAGGTCGGGTGAACTAGACTAAGAGGAGACAGAATGGTTTTCATTTTAGAAAGTGCGCTTGTAAGCCACTATTTCACCTCTATATTGTGATTCTAAAATTTTAGAAAGCGTGCTTGTAAGCTACTATTTCACCTCTATATTGTGATTCTAAAATTTGACAGTAAATTTTGAGTTTCCAGGAACAAGAAAGACAGTAATATTTTTGTTAAAAAAATTGTTTATAAGTGACTTCAATTTCCTGGGGATTTAAAACGCTAAATGTAATGAATAAATAAATTCCAGAGAGTCCTAGAAATGTATCATAATATAAGTAGCTATTATGTAAGCCATGGCAGGTAGCGTGGCCGTTATGCCTGCATCAAGTAGAACGGACATGTCAGTGCTGTGCGCACACCAGGTTTACATCACAGTAGAACGGACATGTCAGTGCTGTGCGCGCACACCAGGTTTACATCTTTCCTTGAGCAATGCCAGGCTCAGGGAACCCCAAACTTATAAGGGGCTACCAGCCAACCTGTCCTGTCTGGCTCTGATGGAGATGCTGTGCTAGATAAAAGCAAACCTGTGGTCTGGAAAGACATGCTGTTCCCAAGACTTTTCACTGTAAACCATCCTTGAAAAGGTAATTCAGAATTGAGCGCTCCCCATGCCTGGTCACAACCATGCCAGGCAATTGGTGCCAGCAATGACTTGGTGGGACCTGACAACGCCTATCTTAGCATCACCTACAGAAACTTGACAGGAAAGCGCCACCATCTCTTCCTCTGTGTCAAGGAAAGGGTCAGAAATGAGACACACAGCAGGTGTTGAACAACAGATTCCCTTTCCCAGGCTTCCTGTGCAGCTCCTCCTCCACAGTCTTGGTACTCATTTCTCTTTGACATAATCTCTTATGTTTTCACTTGTTTTTAAAATGGTATTGCCACAAGAGTGAATCACAAAGAAATCTGGTCCAGACGCTTCTACCTGTAACTTCCCCAAAGGTATAAAGAACATTTTTCAATGTTTCAGCTGGAGTTTGGCTTTGTGTCTGTGCGTGTATTTCACACTAGGTGGTGCTAAAGGCATGATCTGAGCAGCTAAGTAAATAGATGTTTTTATCCATGTAAACGAAAGGGGTCCTAAAATGTTATTAACTATACTTCTTAAAAATGAAAAGAAAAATACTTCTCAGATTAAGGATTATCATGGACCTTCTCCTTCTCAAACTATAATGAACTACTTTGCAAATGACATAATTCAACTCTAATTTTACAGAATTTCTAATATTTTTATTTTCAAGGAAAGATTACCTAGCCTATAATCCTACTTAAAAGTTAAGAGAAGAGAATCTCAAATTCAAGGTCTAGCCTGAGCAACCTAGTGTCAAAACGAAAATGTATCAAGTAGTCTCAGGCAATGGACCAGATACACATTTGTGTAGATGAGGTCATAGGGTCAACTCTACCACACACACGGGGGGGGGGGGGGGAGCTGTAGCAGCAGCAAAATCCTGCAAACCTGCAAACAAGAAGGCCAGGAGGTCCATGTGCTTTGTAGAGCAAACTTCTTTTTCAGACCCAGGTATGCTCAGGCAAAAACACAAGACCACAGCCAGCTATGGGGGGACAGGAGAAATCTTTCAGCTAATTTAGTATATAACTAAATCAGAAATTTAACTGGGAGAAAAGGAAAAGTTTGGTCTGAGTCAGTTGTTCACAGACCAGAAGTGCACAGAGCAGCGTGTGAGCCAACGCCAGCACAGAACAAAGGAAGAGAGCTGCTGAGACCATACGCCCCGCGTGTAGAACACAAGAAAAATCATTCTGATTGGTAAATGTTAAAAGCTTCTCTCACCTTTTAGCAACTCTTGATTTATAAAACTAAACACACAGCAGTAGCTTTTATTGTTTTTGTCTTTATGGGTACTGGCGTCTCAGGCGGTACCCTTGTCACACCACAGTAGCGTGTCCTACAGAGTAAGGTCAAAGTCACAGCTGTCCTGATTCTTAGTCACAGCCACACCAGTGGAAGCTCCTCGCCAGCTCTCTGGCTCTCCTTTAAAGAACTAACGGCACTGTCTTTGTGAGCGACTATACCTGGAACCTTCGCACCTCAATGAAGTTTTTTGGTGTCCTTATAAATTGGAATGTATCTAAATAAAGACATCCACTTTATCTGCCACCTTCAAAAGACTAATTGTCATCTGTGAAGAAAGAAATTCAAAATTAAATAGAAATGGAAAGATAGTTATAAGTTACTGGCAATGTATTAGCTGTTTAGTGTATAGTAGATTCATTGCTCATTCTAATACCAAAAGCAAAATCAAACAAAGTGCCATTCATGAAACAGTGACAACAGTATTTTATGAACAAAGGACTGTGATTAATCCAACTGTTTACTCAAATAAGTAAGCAATAAGGTCAAGTTCACAGAACTCATTCACATTAGCGTGACACTATACCTTACCATGAGCCCTGCTAGCAATTCAGTTGGATCCTGCATGACAACCTAAGTTCAGACCAGGATGTCTGGTCCTTCTACTTTGATGGGAATGTGCATGAGAAAGGGTCATGTTGGCATCCTGACAAAGCCACAGATATCCTCCTCCCGAGAAATTAAGACGCACCAAATAACCATCAAAAGTCATACCCGGGGAGGGGTCAGGGAGAAGCTTCCAAGCAAAAAGAACTGGGCAAAGGTCAGGAGTCCCAAGGTGTGATTAGACTTAGAAGAGCGGGAAGAAGGCACTTCCTAGAGGGGACCCTTGGAGGACCCTGACAAGCACAAAGTTAAAACTCTTGAACTGTAAGGGGCTGTCTGTGTCTCTGAGGAAGCGAGGAAGTCACAGGCCACATGCAAACATTTTCTGGCTCTGTCCTAACGCTGAAGGGCATGCCTTAGTGCTAGATGCATAGCGTCATAAACAAAATTGCATGTCTTTGATTTGTCATTGGAGCACTCATCTGTTTCTTCAGCATCCCCTAACTCTGGTCTTGGAACTGTGCCGTGCATCACTGTCAATGTCGGGACAGAGCATGGACTCTGGATGTGAATCTCATATCCTTGATATGAGTGTTTCCTAATGATATTTTCTTACTTCATTGTAATTCTATGTGTTTAAATTCATGTATATTTAAGAAGTTCACTTAGTTGGCAGTTCTGGTTAATTTAGGATCAAGTTCATTTACATTTCTTGTTCTGAACTTGTTCAAAATGTGAAAGTGGAGAAACTTCTATCTTCATTGCTCTGTCCTCTTGCCAGCGGGGTTAACTGATCCACTTCTGGAGACTCTGAAATGCTACAGATGCTGGCAATGACGCCTTGGAGTACAAAACAAATGCATTAGCAAATGCGCTGGAAGCATACCTTAAACAAATGCATTAGCAAGCACACTGGAAGTATACCTTAAACAAATGCATTAGCAAGGGCGCTGGAAGCATACCTTAAAAACCAGTAGGGACTTTCCATTCTGTGAGCAAATTCATCACAGGCTTTAGCCCTATTGGTAAAATGGAGGTCATTCAAAGGCAAAGTCTATGTTCTCAATGTCTTCGTAATTCCCCAAAGTAATTAGTATAATACTCAGTTGACAATTGTTCCCGGATGAACAATCACCTGTTGGATATTTATCCATTTTATGTGTTTTTCAAAGAAAGAATAAAGCAAAATAATGGAAGTCACTTGAGCAGCACAGCCATTAACCAATGATTAAACTATAGGCTTAATATAGATAATATTGATTGATTCCTTCTTAAGTAAGATAAGAAAATTAGCAAGATTTCAATTCCCCCTACATCTCCATTCTGTCTATTCTTTTTATACTGTTAGGTTTTATAACATTTACATTAGTTTCTACAACAAGAATTCCTACAATTTTTGAACCTTAGATCATTATCTAAATGAACTCATAATCAGTCTGTTCCTTCATCATATCCATGCTTAATTTCTATATTTTAGTTTATTCTTGAGCAATAAGTCAGGGTTTCATATTATAGTTGTTTCTCCATTGAGTATTCATATGTGCTGTTGACTGAATTCTTAAATATGTGGGGATAACTTTGTTATATACATATATATATATATATATATATATATATATATATACATATGTGGATGTGTGTGTGTGTGGTTGGTACTTTGACTGATATGACTTCTACAAAATAGATATTGCATATTTTCTAGTTGAGCAGTGTATTTTCTGTGCTGTTTGTTTGGCAGTCTGCTTTAGTAATCCCAATTGTCTTTCTGCTATATCAAGCTTATTGCCTCCATATTATGCTTCATGTCTAACTATTTTAATATATACTTGCATTGGATCGTAGACCATTCTTCACATCAGTTATTCTGGTTTAGGGCATCTAATTTGCCTATTACTCTACATAAATTAGTTCTATAATGCTGTTGAACCACTATCTCTTTAGCTCTGTGACTTTTCATTGCATTTTGATATTTGCTATTTGTTATAATTATAGCTATATATGTTACTACTAAATTTTTCTACATTCAAATACTTATGAAGAATTTTTTTCTATTCTTTTTTTATTTTATTTTTTTCTAGACTGGGCTCTTCCTTGGTCTTTGTTATCATCTTTCTTTTTCTTATTACTATTGGCTTATTTGCTATTTTATGCTTAATTTGTCACTGCATTGTCTCTTAGGGTTAATTAAATTGACAGTTCTGTCCAGATCATCTGTCTGTGCCAAAGAGAGTGAACTCTTTTTTCCCTGTGTAACAAATCTGAAATTTATTTCATGAGTTTTAATTTTTGGAAATTAAAATTTAATTATATAACATACCTCTTCCCTTTCCTTCCTCCAGCTCCTCCCATGTATCTTCCTGTTTTCTCTGGCCTTTTTTTAAGAGAGAGAGAGTCCCATAATATATAACTACAATATGCACAATTCATATAATGTTACTTATACGTAGATGCTTTCAAGACTGATCACTAGGTATTGGATCCCCAACTGAGGAGCTCTTCCCTGAGGAAGACTAGTTCTCCTGCTCGCAAAATCCCTTAGTCGTCTGTAGTCCTTCATTTGGATGGGGATCTTGTGAGATTCCCCCTTCTATGTTAGCATGTCTATTGGTGTTGTCCTTGTCCAGATCAGCCATGTTGTTGAGACTTCATGGATGTGTAGCTTCCTGGACATTTCTAGGAGATACAATCTCACAGAAGACTTCCTGCTCCTCTGGCTCTTACAGTCTGTCCATCCCCTCTTCTGCAAAGTCCTCTAAGCCTCGAGTATGGCTTAGAGATGTAGGTGCAGTAGATGTTTCACTTGGGGCTAGACACTGCTAGATAACTTGTTCACTGCAGGCAGAGATATCTCATTCGTTTCTTGGCCACCCAGACCAGAATAAACACATAGAAACTATGTTAAATTACAACACTGATGTCTCAGGCATATTTCTAGTTAGCTCTTACATCTTAAATTAACCCATTTCTATTATTTTATATTTTACCACGAAGCTTGTGGTTTGTTACCTCCTGCTTCTTGAGCAGGCTTCTTATTAACTAACTCTTACATCTTAAATTAACCCATTTCTGTTCATCTGTGTATCTCTACGAGGCTGTAGCCTACTGGTAAGATTCTGGCTTCTGCCTCCTTCGGCAACTACATGGGGTCTCCCTGACTCTGCCTACTTTCTCTCTATATCCCTTCCAGCCTGGCTAATTTCTGCCCTGCCAAGACCAAAGCAGCTTTATTCATTAACCAATAAAAGCAACACGTCTACAGAAGGACCTCCCATGTCAGGTCACTGCATTTTGATTGGTAGAGGTCTTATGTACTCATCTTCATCTGTTGCAGAGAAGTCTCTTTGATGAAGGGTGAGAGGTGCCCTTATCTGTGTGTGAATATTTGTAATGCAGTTAGAAATTATACTGTCTCAGTAGATTGATGGTAGCAGGCTCTCCAAAACCCATGGCCTCACAAGCTCTGGGCAATTGGCCAGGTTTTCAGTATTAGCCATGGTTTGCCTCCTGCAGAGAAGGCCTCATGTCCAATTAGAGTGATATTGGTTACCACCAAGTTCTCCATTTTACAAAATTTTATCTCTAAAAGTATTGTGCATCTTACAATTTAATTGACAATATTTATTTTTGCTTTGGGTATTATAGCATGGAAATATTTATAAGGTACCTATTACAAATCCAAGCAAGAGGGATCTGTTTGATGTTTCAATGCCTCTCGCAAAACTCGAAGTTTCATGTTCTTCCCTGAGCTGTAACAGATAAGCAAACCTGGTCTAGCTTGCTCCTTCCTCACAGAGTTCCCACTCTCCCTCCCTCCAGCCATGTTGGGAGACTCAACCTTTCAGCTGCCTCTCCTCGGGGGTACATCTTCTAACCATCCCCTTTCCACTAAGTCCTTCCCATCAGGTTTTCAGTTAACCTAAGACACTGTTCTAAAGCACTACTGTCCTTCCTCTCCTTCAAAGCCAGACTTCCTAAAGTCCATATCTGCTCAGCCCTGACTCATGTCCAAGTTACTCCAGTTCATTTCTGAATGGCGGCTACACACAATGACTTGAGCTTTAAGCAGCTGCTCTGGCTAAGCACTCCTTCCTCTGAACTCTTTCCTGTGCTCTATTGCAACACACCCTTAGGCTTTACCTTACCAGTTGCTTCTGAGTATCTTTGTGGAGTTTCATCCTCTGCCTGCTAGAGTTCTTGTTCTTTAAGTACTAGGCTAGGGATTTTTTTTTCTGATACAACATTGGGTGTTTTAATATATGAACTTTAGTGTTCAATTATGTCCATAGAAAATTGATTTCTCAGCATATAGGTCTGTCATATGTACTATTAGATACCTCAATGTGGCTTTCTGTAACCAAATAAAACTTGTTAGGTTCAAAAGTAAACTCTTCTCTTCCACTTTTCCTCTTCCATTCTTTGTTTCCCTAAATCCATAACCCAGTCCTTCAAGTCAGAACCTTGGGTCTGATCTTTGACGGTTTTCTCTCTGTCGTCCTATCCGACACCTTGCCTGCTGACTAGTGCATCCTCTAAGCTTCTCTTTGTTGCCATCGCCTGCTTCAAGCCACCATTTTCTTCCACTTCTCTGCAGTTTTCTCCAACTTTGTTTTCTAACAGGTTTTATTACTATTCAAATCTGATCACACTACATCCCATACCATCTAAAACCCTTCAGTGATCAGCCACTGCCTGTGGGACAGCCACCAAGCACCTGAAGCTAGCACCAATGCCTCTTGATGATTCTGGTCTCTCTGTGCTTCTCCACTTTCATCTCGTGCCTTATACTTCGTACTCCAGTCCAGATGAGCTATTCACAGGTCACCAAAAATAGCTAGATTCTTGGGACTGGCAAGATGGCTCCATGGTAAAGGTGTTCATTGTCAAGCCCATCAACCTGAGAGCCCTAACAATGAACGATAGTGAACTCTCATGGGTTATCTTCTGACATACATGTGTGTGCAAAGATGGGGGGTGAATAACTAAGTAGGATAGGTTCCCTTTTGTATTTACCTGTTACTTAATCTACCTTGTGTGCAGCCATGCTCTTTCTTTTGGCTTGGATTTCTGAGTTCTCAGACTCCATGTAGCCCTCTCACCCCTAAGCACCCTTGGCAGATGCCTACGTCTGAGTTCTCTACTCCATTCCAAGGATCTGTGTGACAGTTTTTCACCAGCTCCATGCTATTTTTATACTAAGGATCTGGTATAAAACTTCAAATCAGATATCATGATACCTACAGAATTACTCTTCATGCTCACTATCATTTTGACTTTTCAGTGTCTTTAGTGTTCCCATAAGAATTTTAAGGTAGAGTTTTATTTCTGTGAAGATGAACACTGAGATTTTAATTGGGATTACATTAAATGTGTAGACTGCTTTTGGTAGGATGCCCATCTTCACAGTATTAGTTCCCCTGATGCCTTAGCATGGGAAGCACTGTCTTCTAGTGTTTTCCTCTACATCTTCTTCAGTGCTTTCAAGTTTTCCATGGAGAGGTCTTTTGCTCCCTTGCTTAGGTTTATTCCAAGGTATAATTTAGAGTATTGTGACTGCGATTGTCTCCCTGAGTGTTTTTCCCTCTGAGTGTTTGTTATTGGTATACAGGAAGGCTCCTTGATTTTGCTGTTAATTTTGTAAACTGCCACTTTTCTCGGGGTTTATAACTAAGAGTTTTCTGAGGCCCATGAATAGACTCATATCGTTAGCAAATAAGGATACTTTAACTTCTTCCTTTATTATTTTTATCACTTTTTCCTTGTCTAATTGCTTTAGGGATTAAAGTGGAATATTGACTAAAGATGAATAAAGTAGACACTCTTGTCTTGTTCTTGATATTGTTGGAAATGTTTTCAATTTTCACCATGTAGCCAGTATTGGCTACAGATTTGTCATAAACAGCCTTGGTTGTATTGAGATGTGTTCCCTCTATTCCCAGTTTCCCCAGAGATTTTTTATCATGGAAAGATGTTGTCTTGGTTAGGATTTCTGTTGCTGTGATAAAATACTATGACCAAAAATGACTTGGGAAGAAATGTTTATTTCATCTTTTAGCCTATAGTCCATGATCTCGGGAAATCAGGACAGGAACCTGTAGGCAGAAACTGATGAAGAAGTCATGGAGAAACTCTCTGCTGCTTGCTTGTTCCTGATGGCTTGCTTAGCCTGCTTTCTTAGACAACTCAGAAGCAGGGCCAAAGGTGCCAATGCAGTGAGCTGGGTTCAGCCATACCTGAATTGCAAGTCCATCTGATGGAGACATTTTCTCAGCTGAGGTTCCTCTTCCCAGATAGCTCTAGCTTGTGTCAAGTTGACAAAAAAAAAATAGTGTAGATAGATTTTGTCAAAAGTTTTCTACCTCTACTGAGTCATGTGATTTCTGTCCTTGAGTACATTTACGTGATCCATGACACTTGCCACTTTGTGCGTGTCCAGTCATCTCTCCAACTTGATTGTGGTGGATGATCTTTTGGATGTGTTTGTGAATTCGGTTTTTAAATATTTTATTAAATCTACATTCACAAGCATATTAAACTATAATTTTCTTTCTTTCTATTCTAATTGTTCTTGTGTCTTTATCTGGCTTGGTATCAGGTAATAATGGCTTTGTCTATGAAAGCCTGGTAGCGCTCTTTCCTCTTCTGTTTTGTGGAATAATTGGAGAAGTATTGATGTTAGTTCTCTAAGGTCTGGTAGAATTCAACAACGAATCAGTCTGGGCTGATTGAGCTACTTGTATTGCTATATTGCTAAATACAGCGATAATTGCTTGTTATAGCTCAATTTAAAATGTTCATCTTGGTTGAATTTTGATAGTTCATGTACATTTAAAATATATTTCTTTTAGGTTTTCTAAGTTAGTGGAATACACATTTTTAAGATATGTGCATATTTTAATAATTTCATTAGTATCTGTCCTAATGCCCCCCTTTTATCTCTAATTTTATTTTGGTCTTCATTCTTTTTTGGTTATTTGGCTAAGAGTTTGTCAATCTTGTTTAGGTATTCAATGAACCATCTCTTTGTTTCACTAATTCTTTATATTGATTAATTAATTTGTGCCCTGGTCTTGACTATCTCTTTCCATTTATTGCTTGTGGCTTTGGCTAGTTGTCATTTAACTAAGGCCTAAAATGCACCAAAAAGTTATTTGAAAGCTTTCTGAATTTTTAATGTAGACATTTGTAACTCAAAATAGCCTTCTAAGGACTATTTTCACTATATCCCATAGGTTATGTTTTTATTTTTATACAAGTCTAAGAAATTTTTATTTCAGCATTGACCTCTTCAATGACCCATTCATCATTCAGCAGTCTATTATTTAATCTCCATTAGTTTGTTTATGTTTTATAGTTTATCTTGTCGTTGATTTCTAGTTTTATTCAATTGTGGTTAAAAAATTAAAAAAATCAGTTTTCCTACATATTTTGAGAATTCTTTTGTGTGCTATTATATGTATTTTGTAATATTTGGATGGAATTTTCTACAGATGTCTGTTCTTTTAATCTATCACATCATTTAACTAAGATGTTTCCATATTTATTTTTGTTGTTATTAGGAAGACTGGTCTATTGTAGAAGACAGATACTAAAATCAACCCTACTGTTGAGTTGGGGTAAATCTGTGCCTTCACTTACAGTAGTAATGGCTTTAAGAAACAGGGTATGCCCATGTCTCCTGAATTGGTATGAACTTGCCTTCTTTACTTCTAATTTTGGTTTGAAGTCTATTTTGAAAGCTATTGGGACAGCAGCATCTGCTTGCTTCCTAAAACCCTCTCACACACAGTTGTGTCTGTCTCTGATGGCAAGATGCACTTCTTGAGGACAACAAACACATATGTCCTGCCTCTTCATACAACCTGCTACTCTATAACTCAGGGTTAGCAAGTTTAGATCACTGGTATTCAGATTTAGTATTGAAAAGTGCGTAATAATTCCTGTCATGTTGATTTTGTACTGTTTAGTATTTTTCTAGTTATCATTTGCTTAACTAGTGACCTATTGTGCTTTCCTCTTTCCTCTAGCCCTATGGATTTCCTTACCTTTCACTTGAGCATCAAGGATTTATTGACATTTCTTCCGTAGAGCTCCCTTAGTGGTCATGAATTGCTTCAGTCTGTCTTTATTGTGGAAACTCTTTCTTTCATAGCCACAACAAACTTTTTTGTGGCCATGGTCCAGGATGGCAGTGGATGTTCTAAGTGCATCCACTCCAAGTTCTCGTGTAGACACTTCCGTTCTCTGATGTGACATCTTTCTTGCCTTCCCTCCTCTCTCTCTTCTTTGCTTTATTTGTTTAGTGCTTTAACTATAATATGATGTGGGGAGGTTCTTTGCTTTTTGTTGTTCTTTTAGAAAATGCATCCTGTGCTTGGATGGGCATTCCCCTAGTTTCGGGGAATTTCTGCTATACTTTTGTTCAAATTATTCTGTCTACAGCATGAAACTCTTCTCTTTCTTCTATGCCCACGATAGATCTCGTCTCTTCTAGTGTCCCATAGATCTCAAATGTTCAATTTCCTATTAATTTATTTTTCTTATTGTAAGGACACTCCACTAACTCAACTTTGTCTTGTCACCCTCATGCTCTGTCTTCTCCTTGATCCTTTCTGTTGTTGAGGTTTTCTGAGTTATTAAATTTTTCACTTAGAGTGAGTAAGTTTGAATTTTCTTCAAAAAGAAAACTCTTTATTGAATTCTACTTTAGTGTGTAGGAGGAGGGGGCCACATGTGCCGCCAGGCTAGCTTACATCCAAAATAACCACACCGAAACTGTATTATTTAAATCACTGCTTGGCCCATTAACTCTAGTTTCTTATTGGCTAACTCTTATATTAATTTAACCCATTTCTATTAATCTGCATATTGCCATGTGGCAGTGGCTTACCGGCAAAGATTCAGCATGTCTGATTCTGGCGGCTCCATGGTGTCTCCCTCTGCCTCTTTTTCCCAGCATTCCATTTAGTTTTCCCCACCTGGCTCTGTTCTCCTATAGCTCTGCTATAGGCCCAAGGCAGTTCCTTTATTAACCAATGAAAACAACACATAGACAGAAGGACTTCCTACATCATAGTGTCCTATGTTGACTCCACTATTTCATTCAACTGTTTCTTTATGAGCTCATGGAATTCATTTCAGAGTAGATTTGTGTCCTTTCTAATTTCTTTTTCTTTCTTTCTTTCTTTTTTTTGTTCTTTTGAAACAGTTTTTTATGTGTTTTCTGATTTATTTAAGGATACTGTCAATCATTCTTTTGAATTCTTCACCTGGAATTTTGTCTGATTTACTCTTAGAACTCACTAATGTGAGAATAGTACCCTGGGGTCAGAAATGCTGCCTTGGTTTTTCATGTTTCTTTTGGTTTAGTATTGGGATCTGAGTTTAGGTCAATGGTTGCATTTGTTTTAATCACTCTTATTTTTTCAGTGGAAGTGTTTGCAATGTTCAAGATGGACTAGACTACAGTAGGGTTTGGGTATCATTTCCTCTCCTAGATGTGTGCTCTGGATTTCTTTATGTTTTGTTTTGTTGCTGTTTATTTGTTTTTATGACAGTGTTTCTCTGTGTAGCCCTGGCTGTCCTGGAATGCATTTTGTAGATCAGGCTGGCCTTGATCTCAGAGATCTGTCTGCCTCAGCCTGCCAAATTCTGGGATTAAAGGTGTGCATCACCACTACCCAGTGTGTTCTGGATTTCAAGCTCAAAAGCCAGCACTCCCCAAAAGCAAAACACTATCTGAAGAGAAAATTACCACCAAAGAGTAGGCCCAATATAAAAATACAATAACAGTCAATAAAAAGCAATTACCACATTAACACTAATCATTTTAGAAAACAAAGGGACACTGATAGTACTGTGTGAACTAATAATTAGTAACTGTGCTGTGCTGGCTAGTTTATGCCAACTTGACACAGGCTAGCGTCATCTGAAAGAAAGGGTCCTCAATTGAGATGCCCCCATAAGATCCAACTACAGGGCATTTTTTTTAATTAGTAATTGATGGAGGAGGGCACAACCCAGTGTGGGTGGTGCCATCCCTGGGCTGGTGGTTCTGGGTTCTATAAGAAAACAGGCTGAGCACACTGTGTAGAGCAAGCCAGTAAGCAGCTCCCGTCCTATGCCCCTGCGTCAGCTCCTGCCTCCGGGCTCCTGCCCTGTGACCTCCTGCCCTCACTGCCTTTGATGAGGAGCTGTGAGTGAGTAAACCCCTTACTCCTCAGCTTGCTTTTGGTCATGCTGTTCCATCACAGCCATAGTAACCCTAAGAAATATGGGGATGAGTGTAAAGGAGAGAAAGTAGACTAAAATTAGTGATTCATACTAAGTTGACAAAGTAGAGGAGGAAAAATTAAATATAAGGGGAACAGTATGGGGGTCAAACAAACCAGTTTTGGCAAGTCACAGAAGAAAGGAAAGAGATAAGTAGTATGATAGCCTAGAACAGTCCAGGCTGTCAAGAAGCTGTAATAATAGAAACCCTGCACACCAGGGCAGCCTGTGTTCTTGGGAATGCCTAGAAAAGGAAAGTTCAAATGGAAAAAAGTAGCAGGGTTGGAGGGGAGATGTGGCGAGGGACAGAACACAGCGGCACGTGGCTGCTCTGCTTGTGGGTATTAGATGAAGAAGAAGAGCGAGGGAGAAGGAGCTGGGGGCAGGGCTGGCTCCAGTCCCAAATCTCTTGACATTCCTTTCCCAGCCCTCAGATGCCTGCCACATGCCTGACAAATCTCATCCATCAGGCCACAGACGCTGGTCACATCTCTGGACAGGACTTCTGGGGTCAAGTTGCAAATGTTATTCTTGTCTCCAGGTGATAATTTTGGGGAGTCTGGTTGCAACTGATAACCCCATTCCAGTGAGCCCTTTGTGCAGTCAAGTGGCAGATATTGATCCCATCTTCATGGGTCTTGTTTTAAACACTGACCCCATCCCTAAGTGTCCAACATGAGACTTTGAATCTAAGTCAGTGTTTCCTAAAGCCCCTGGGTCTGACCAGGTTTCCACTTTCCTGAATGCTACATGATTCTTCCAAGCAGTCTAAGGTATTCTGCTGGCGCCAGCTTGCAACATACAGCTGGGACATTTGTTCTGAGTTTCCCAAGAGTATATCTCATAGGTCTCAGTAGCCGAGCATCTGCCACAGAAGGGACCTTTGAAAAGAGGCATCCAGCAGCTATACCATCTGAGGGTTGGCTGCCAAAGAGAACGTGTTTTCCTGACCACTGTTCCCCCCTCTACCAGGGCTACCGCCAGAAGAGACCATCTCTTTCTTTCACTTTAAATGTCTGTTACTGAACGCGCTGCAGAAATGCCTAAGCCCCTGCTACCTACTGTGGGCTCTCTCACACCATGTACTCATGGTGCTTTTGCAAACCAGTCTCTCCAGTATGTTTATAAGTTTCCTATTTTATTCTCCCACGAAAACTAGAGCTATCTAGTCACTTGCTTCTGTCACCCATTATCCACGCTTCTCTGCCGACTCCCTGACGATTCAAGCAGACTGTGTCTATGTGTCCTTCACTACCTTAGATCTTCTTTCTTCTGTTTCTGATAGAAAATGTTACCTTTAGTCATATGGCATATTCAATATTTAGCCAATTTTAAAATACATTTTGGTGGCATGACATAAAATCAGAATCCATCAAATTTTTAGAAACTGGAATTCTGATAACAAAGTTCAGTGGTTTGAGCAATTCATCATCTTTAACCTCCTTCTGTAGTAGTCAGCTGATTCTGATTTTGATTCAAGTATGTATCCCCATGCTTTAGATAGTACCAAAGCAGTTGAAGCTGGGCCACTTTCAGATAACACTGTCTAGATACAACTTTAGAACCTCTTGGTTCTTCCACACCTTCTATGTCCAGTCATTTGTGCATCCCTAAAGCATCTGAGTTTGAATACTTCAACAGGAAATAGACCTGTTTGTTACAAATTTCCTATTTTGAATGTTTATCCCCCAAATGGTGGCAAACGTAGCTCACTGGGAATGATTCTTTGAAGGTTATATCCAGATTCTGGTTCCTGTTGTTTCTGATCGGCAATGATGTGAGCAGCTTCTACCATGTTCCTGCCACCACGAACTGAGATTGCTTCCAAAGCCTTGCTACCTGTGATAGACTGAAACCATGAGCCAAAATAAACCTACCAGCTGTTTCTGTCAGATCTTGTGGTCATGGCAACACAGTTTCTGCCAGACATTACGGTCATGGCAAAGCAGTTTCTGTCAGACTGAGCTGGATTATATTTTAAAATGGATGGCAGAGATTACGGCTGAAGGCTTCCTCTAAAGATAACCATTCATCTTTGACAATAGCTGAAAAGGGAGCATCTTCACAAGCGGTGGCTGTGACTGGTTAACATACAAAGTGCATACAAAAATCCCGTCCATGGACTTGGGATAGAGCTCAGTGGCAGCGCATTTGCTTAGCAAGTACAAGGTCCTGGGTTCAATCTCATTCTATTAAAACGCATATGCAACTGGTGGTTAATAATTGGTGGCACATGCCTTTAATCTCAGCACTCTGGAGGCAGAGGCAGGAGGATCTCTGTGAGTTCAAGGCCAGCCTGGTCTACAAAGTGAGTTCCAGGACAGCTAGGGCTACACAGAGAAATACTGTCTCCAAGAACCCAAAATAATAATCATAATAATAATTTCTTTAAAAGATTGTATGGTGACAGAAATAGAAAGGTTTAGTGCTTTTATAACAAACACACTCAGGGCTGGAGAGATGGCTCAGTGGTTAAGAGCATTTCCTGCTCTTCCAAAGGTCCTGAGTTCAATTCCCAGCAACCACATGGTGGCTCACAACCATCTGTAATGAGGTATGGTGCCCTCTTCTGGCCTGCAGGCATACACGCAGACAGAATATTGTATACACAATAAATAAATATTTTAAAAAAACACACTCAAATTCCTCTTCAAAATTTACTTTAATAAAATGCTTTCTTCTTTGAAGGCTGTAATTCCCTATGATATAACACATGTAGAAACAAATTCAAGATATAGAGAGATAATTTAAGGTGTACTTTATTCATATTTTGTAACTAATAAAACTACTGGATTAAACTAGAATTGTTATTGATATTTATTTCCTAACGACCAAATAAGTTTTAGGAAACTGAATGTAAGGAAGGCCTAAATTTTCTTTATGTTATCTCCTTTATTTTAAGACTTGTTTTTATTATTTTTATCTATATGTGTGTGAGAGTGTATGCCATAAGTGTGCATGTGCCCTAGAAAACCAGAAGAGGACTTTGGATCTTCTGAAGCTGAAATTACAGACAGATGCGCCACCCAATGTGGGTTCTGGGAATTGAACTCAGGTCAGCAGTACAAGCCAGCCCCTATATCAGCTCATATTACTAACATGGTTGGTCTTCCCTTTTACAGGTAAGCTGCACATATTACAAAGTAAACTGAAGCACAGAAGGAGAAGGTAGACAAAGACAGAGGAGAAAGGTTTTGGTTTGGCTTTTGAGGCATGTCTTCACTCTGTAGCTTAGGCTATCCTGAAACTACAGGTTGCTCTGGCTAGTCCCAGACTCACGGTCTTACTCCTAGCCTCAGCCTCCTGAATTCTGGGATGACAGGCATGAGCTACCACACCCAGCATAAGTATGATTTCTTATGTTTAAACTCTTCCCAAATTATAAGGGGATCTAAGTAAATTTTTTCGATGAAAAACCTTTTCAAACTAGATTGCTCATCATCAAACTAAGGTATGTATGGCAGATGCATTAATCGTAAATGCCACCAAATGTTAATAACAAGTTATACGACAACAATATTTGGCACAGTGGCAAAAATGAAGGAGATTTGTAGGGATATTCTAAATATATCTTTAGGTTTGTTTTTGAGGCCCAGCCAGTGAGACACACCAGTCTTTGTTCAGGATTGTGCAGACACTTCATAAGGCTAAATGTTCTGATCTTTTAGCAAAGGCTGACCTACTACAGCTCTTGGAAGGATGAGGCTGTTAAATTGTTTTGTTTTGTGAACAAAAGGAGTGCTAAATACGGCCAGTTAAAAAGTAGCTAAAGAACAATAATCAAGCAGATTTATTAACGCTTGCCCTTCCCAAAGGTCATCATTTCTTTTGAATCTTTGTGTATCTCCACAGACCAGCAAAATAAGGAACTGAATATTAAATCCAGTCAATCAGCAAGGCCACTTATGTAAATGCGTGGGGAGAGAGAACAGACATCGCTCTGCTTTTCTCCTCATTCCGTTACCTGGGCCGCAGCTCCGCATTGTTAGCATCAGCTCACAGGAGTCCTCCCTCCTCCCCAGGGGAAGTGCCAAGCCACAGCTCTGCATTGTGAGCATCAGCTCACAGGAGTCCTCCCTCCTCCCAACGGGACGTGACAAGCAAGAAATTATTTGTCTCAAATGCTGCCAGGACTGAACATCTGAAGACGGGCTCGTGTTGCATATCCACAAGGAAGCAGGCTTGGGGCAAGGGCCCGCACCCGAGGAAAGTCCAGGAAGGCTTTCTGACAGTCCCAGTTGGGGATTTTCTCAAAAAGGCCTGTAAGATGCCAAGTTACTCTTGAGGCTCCTTGCTTCACCTCCTTTTATGTCTTTCCCTAAGCAAGTCCTGTCTAAACCTGTCCTCAGGATGTCTTTCTGCCTCCTAGAAACTCCCACCTCTGGGGAGCCTTGGCATCTCTTCCTTCCCTGAAGGCCCTTGAACTACTTGCTGGTTTCCACATTTCTCTAGTTGAAAATCTCCCTCCAGGCAGGAATGCAAGCTATGCCACTCTCCCTTCTGAGTCAGATGGAGATATCAGCCATTGCTCGGCCAAGTAGTCTTTTGCTGAATCCCCTTTGTTCCAAAAGAACAAATTCCCTGATGAAATGAGGCCCAACTGCCTTGACAATGAACTGCCTGGCAAAGGCCAAGTGAGAGGCTCCGTTGGTGAAGAGCCAGTTTGCAGCCCATTTTGATTAGAAGCAAAACCCTGTAAATGAAGCCAATCTGTCAAACTGTACCCTTTCTCCAAGTGTCTGTCCAGGTGCTGCTGACTACCAAAGCCTAACTTTGCCTTCTCAGGCTGCTATAGTAAAATACTGTAGACTATGTGCCTCAGACAAAAGACTTTCAAGAATTTTCCAATTCTTCACGTTGTAGTTCTGAAATTGCTGAACAGGTCCTTCTTTGAGCCACCCCTGTCCCCACAGTATACAGAAGTTGGGAGGAAGCAAGCCACATCTCCAGTACACTGCACTGGGACACTGTCACTGCTTGCCAAGAGTGGACATCATTCACCAGCAATAAAGATACCACGTTGTAAGTTCATCCTTTGTTCAGTTTCAAACAATGCGTCCCTCACTCGGGCTGAGCGAGGCCTTCCCAGGCTGGCCAGCGAGGCCTTCCCAGGCTGGCCAGCGAGGCCTTCCCAGGCTGGCCAGCGAGGCCTTCCCAGGCTGGCCTCTGATGTGCCTGCATCCACGAGCGCAGCTAGTGACGCACTTCCTTTCTGACGTCTTCCCAGTTCTCTGTCTGCGCCCACCTTTCTCACTACCTCACAAAGCTCTCTTGACCTCCAGTCAATCACAAAGCAACTTCTTCATGGTCAGCTCCCCAGAACGTTCTTCCTCCTGCCAAACATCACCTCTACTTCCAGGCAATGTTCTGTCGGCTAAATTAGAATTTTATTCCTCTTGACACAGCTCCAAATAACAAATAATGATCGTTTACCACATGAGACTCTCTTCCTTTCCTATCCAGCCTACAAACTTGGGGTTTGGTTTTTGGGTTTGGTTTGGTTTGGTTTTAAGATTTATTTTATACCTGAATGTTACATATGGGGCACCATGTGCATGCTGGTACCTGGAGTCAGAAGAGAGTGTCAGAAACACCTGCTAGTTACAGACAGTGTGAGCTGATCAATGTGGGTGCTGGAAACCGAGCTTGAGACCTGGGAGCTAAATCCAGGGTCTCTGGAAGAGCAACAAGTGCTCTTAACCACTGTTTAACTTTGTCCTTGTGTAACTCAAGTCTCGTGTTTTCTTATGCTTGTCTCATGCTTTACTTCTGGCCCGGAGTCATATAGCCCAGGCTGGCCCGGAGTCATATAGCCCAGGCTGGCCCGGAAATGAAACTGTGTTGCCCAAGTTTGCCTTGACCTTACAATTCTCCTCTCAGGCTCCAAAGCACTCCTGTATATTGATTCCTACCCTCTTCCCAGGCTCCGTTACTTCCTTTTTGGGAGGAAAAAAATTTCGAAAAGATGATGGCAGCCTCACTCTATCGCATGTGTTTAAATAAGGGCGCCTCTTACATTCCAGATGCTGCTGTAGTTGCTGAGGACACACCAGAAAACAAAACAGATGAGCCCTGTTCTCATGGAGAACAGCGGCAGTGAGCAACTTTAGACATCTCTGATTTCCAGGAGTGATAATTGCCATGAGGCAAAACAAAACAGGAGAGGTGGCTGACAAAGTCCTGAGATGTGACTTTAACCAGCTGTTATTTGGAGCTACGACTCCAGGTGACATCATCCAGAGAACAGAACAAATAAAGGAAAAGTGGAAGACTCAGTTCCCGGGTGGGGGTTTTTGTTTGTTTATTTGTTTTAAATTTAAGTTTATTTCTGAGAATTTCTTACATGGGTGCTGTGTTTGCATAAACTCCCTTCCAAGTCTTCCCAGGCCCCTCCAATTTTCTCTCCAATTCATAACTTCTTCCTTACACACACACCTAAAATATGTGTCACACTCTTAAGGTGGAACAAGTCAGTTCTACTGGATGTTTCCCCGGCTACATTCAACTAAACGTCTGCATCTTTTCTCCAAGTGACTTCGTGCAGGATCATGACTTAGTTGACATTTTGTCTCACAATTACCAAGCCTGTATCCCAGTCACAACTTGTTTTTGGAATTCCAAACTAATAGTGTCTGATAAATTTCTCAATCTTAAAATCTCTAGCCTGAAATCTGTGAGACCTGCACCTGGACCCACATGCTCTGTTTATTCCTTTAGCAACAGGTAATATGTTCTAGACTCCGCCTAATTCCACTGCACGGTAGGTCTCTCTTCTCAGTAGCTCCTCCCTAAAATGCCCCTAAACTCAACAAAACCAAATGAAAAGAAAACCCTGGTGTCAAAGCTCCACCAATGATACCACCATCCACTTAATGCCTGCCTAAAGGAAGAAGCAAAAGTCATACTGCCTTTTCCTTATCCGCCCAACTCCTCTACCTCCAACAGAAGAGTGGAGAGTCTACTTCTCTCGCATCCTGATGTCCAGTTTCGTTAGCGCTTTAGTAATCTCGGTCCCTCGCCACACTGTTGGATCCCCCAACAGTCCCTTTTCTTTGATGCCAGTCTATGTTTATTTAATTTATTTATATAATCCATCATTATATCACTTCTAAGCTTCTCTCTGGGAAAATGCAGATTACTTAACTTATTTCAAGAGTTGTTTTTAGCTCAGAGTCAAGGGAATGGAATGGGGGATGGAGATTCGAGAAAATAATTTTGAACCTTGTTCTCATGAGGAAGAAAGACAATAAGCAAGTTTAGATTACACAATTTCAAACAGTAATAATTGGGCTAGCAGGATGTCTCGTCAAGTAAAGGTGCTTGCTTCCTAGCCTGATGACCTGAGGTCCCAGGAACCTACATGGTGGAAGGAGAGCTCTAACCCACCCACCCTCTCTTCTTCCTTCCCTTCCTCCCTGTCTCCTCACTCCTCTCTCTCCTCTCCCTCAAGTGCGCACCAGGCATGCACATCACACATAGGAAATTTTTAACAAAATGGGGGGGGCTCAAGGGTTAGGAGTACTGGGTGCTCTTGCAGCCCCAGTTCACTTCCCTGTGCCCACATGGCACAGCTGCCAGTAACTCCAGTTCAGGGGATCCAATATCCTCCTCTGGCCTCTACGGGAACAGCGTGCTCATGGGGCACAGACACACATGCAGGCAAAACACCCATACACATAAGATAAATAATTAAGAAGTAGTAATGATTGCCATGAAGAAAAGCAAAACAAGAGAGGTGACTGAAGGGAAGAGATATGGCAAGATGGCCATGGTTGTCAATCACCTGAATATTTGAAAATAGTGAAGATTTTAAATGTTCCTCAAGCAAAGAAATAATA
The DNA here is from genome assembly GCA_004026605.1 of Ondatra zibethicus. Classification (NCBI taxonomy): domain Eukaryota; kingdom Metazoa; phylum Chordata; class Mammalia; order Rodentia; family Cricetidae; genus Ondatra; species Ondatra zibethicus. The sequence continues at coordinate 44,263 of PVIU01007783.1, forward strand.
TATTTTTGAATAACAGATACACCAATTGATCTAATCTTCTCATTATGCATCACATAGTGTGTGTATGTATTGAAATGTCATTAGCATATCCCGTAAAAAATGCACAATAACTACATGTAAATTGTAAAAGCTATATTAAGATACATATATCTGTCAAATTCACACTAGCTGATTAATGCTTCAGTGTTGGTCTTTTGTTTATTTGTTTGCTTGTTTGTTTATTGAGACAGGATCTCTCATTACGTAGTTCTGGCTGTCCTGAAAACCACTCTGTAGACCAAGTTGACGTCTGCTCACAGAGATCCATCTGTTTCTGTCTTCCAAGTGTTGGAATTCAGGTGTGCACCACCAAGTCTGGCGGAATGCTATGTTCCCTATGTCGGTTACCCTTTGACCAAACACTGTTAGCTGGCCCCACTGATCCTCTATTCCAGGCATTCTGAATGGCTTGCAGTTGTCTATACCTCAGCTTGTTTTGCTCTTGTGGGATTTCAAATATATCCTTTATTCTAAATTTGTGCTCTCCATCTACTCCCTTCTTTGAAACTTTATCCCAACATCTGCTTCATATAATTTTTTCTGACCTTCTGTCCACTTAAGACAGCTTCCTTGTAACTCCAAGAGCATCTCATGCGTGTTCCGCTTACATTCATTTATGACATTGACCTCACTTGTCGCCAGATCCTTTCCACGTCCCCCCCCCCCATTTCTCTGCCTCACACAGCATGCACCTTCACCCAGCCTCTTCTTTTTATTTTTGAAACACAGTTGAACTGGTCTTTTCAATTTGAATATTCTAGCCAAATAATTCAGCAAAGTTACCGGTGTCTTCCACATGGCTATAAACAGGGGCCAGTCCCTTACCAACGTTCCGATGGAGCGTCTCTCACCTCCTTCTTGAAACACCTTTTCATGGTTTCTGGATCTTGAGCCTCCTCTTACTGTCCCATCATCATTGCTGACTGTCTTGAGCCTGCCTTCTAAACTCCAAGCTGTATGTACTCACTTTCTAAATGTCTAATCAATTTCATAGTTTTAAAAGCTACCCATAGGAATAAGAGTTGAAGCTTGGAATACAGATTGGCTGGTAGAGTACTTGCCTATCATGCACCAAGTCTTGGGTTCTAGGCAATAAACGTGTAAACCTGTACTCAGGAGTGGAGACAGGAGGATCAAAAATTCAAGGTAATCCTTGGATTTAACTGTCACCCTGACCTGATACAGCCAAGAGTTGCCTGAGAAGGAAGTCTCCATTAAGGGATTGCTTAGATCTGATTGGCATGTCTGTGGAGGGCTGTCTTAATTGTTAATCAATAAAAGAAGCCCATCCCACTGTGGTTGTCACCATTTCCTGTGGAGGTGGTCCTGAGATGCGTAAGCTATCTAGTTACGGATGACCTTGAACAAGCCATCAGCAGCACCCCAACATGGTTCCTTCTGTGCCATGTGAGTGAGTGCCCTGGTTAAAAGTAATGTTTTCTGGAAGAGCAAGCAGGTCTGCCTTCAGATTCATGCTTGGATTTCTGCCTAGACTTCCTGCAATGATTGACAGTAACCATAAGCTGAAAAAAAAGTTTTCTCTCTTCAGTTGCTTTTGGTCAAGGTTTTTTTACAGCAACAGAGAGGAAACTTAGAACACTTGGTCATATAGCAAGTCCCAGGCCAACCTGGGCTATGATAATCTCTGCCCCAAGGAATAAGACAGGGGGGAGGAGCAGGAAGAGAAGTAGACCACCAAATATATATCTCTAGTCCAAACATCCGATCTGAACTCCAGAGTATTAAGCTACCTACTCAGTACATACACTAGGATGTCTGATAGCTTCCTCAATACCGTCAGCGACTCTTCCCACTTTGATAATGGCAGTTTCTTCTTACTGATGCTCAAGTCTAAAAGCTTAGAACTGTCTTTTTCTCACAGCCCATACTTAATCTATCAGCAAAATGTTTAAGATATGTTTCCAAATATACCCAGAATCCTACATTCCATACCGCTGTGTCACGCCCCTTCTCTTTCACCTAGATTATTGTAATTATCTTTCCAACTGTCTCTCGGCTTCTGTGCTTGTTTCCTTTCAAACAGGAGGCCTTAAAAACAAGTTGCATCCTGTTTCTTCTCTATTCTGGATCTTCAAATTATTGTCATGCAAGAGACATTACCATGGTTACAAAGTCATACGTGATCTAACTCCCCTTCTGCTTTCCTGTTCAACAGCTCCTCACAGCCTTCTGCTCTGGCCAGGCCAACCACACTTGCTGTGCTGGCCGTGTCCTCTGGCCTTCCCTGCAGCTATCCAGGCCTTGATTCCTGCACGTCCTCTGTGCCTCTAGCACTGTCTCAGAGAAGCCTTATCTATCTTCCTGCACATCTGTCACTTACTCCTATAATTTTTAGTTCTTTAAAACTTATTTTCTATCGTATTCCCTTACAGTGTAAACTTACCAGGATGAGGGCTTTATTGAACTCTCTGAATTAGAATAGTGCAAGTATTTCATGAACAGTCAGTAATACATTGTTAGATGTATCAAATTATCTGTTTCCTAGTGCATCTCCCTTAATTAGAATCTCTGCTCTTTTAAAGCAAGGACTAGTCAAGTGGTGGTGGTGCACACCTTGAATCCACACCTTGAATCCCAGCACACAGGAGCCAGAGTCAGGTGGATTTCTCTGAGTTTGAGGCCAGCCTGGTCTACAGAGTGAGTTCCAGGACAACCAGAGCTACACAGAGAAACCCTATCTTGAAAAAACCAAATAAAGCAAAGATTATATCTTAATGAATCTCCTTTGCCTATCAGAATGTCTAGAGAGTGTTCAATATGTCTGTGGTGCCAGTAATCCTCAGGAAAGACACTCAACAACAACAAAATGAAAAGAACAACACTTCCAATCTTCAGGATGGCAGGAGATTCCGGACAGCTAATCAGATCTTTGCATCCCCTTGACCAGATTCTTTCAAACATAGGCCTCCATCAGAGCCTTGGCTCAGGGGAGGCCTAGGGTAACTGACACCTTCGTGATACTACATGAGATCTGACACAGAAGACGCTACAGAGATAGAAGGAAAAGAAAACGGCAACGGAAGCCCTCGACCAGCACTCCTGAATAGCTGCCTTTCTGCAGTGCTTGGTTATCTGAGGCAACATATTTCCTTCTTGTCTAAGCTGTTTTGAATCTGGGTTTTTATCACTTGCTTCAGAAAGACAACAACTTTAAAAAACTAGATCCTCTAGTTCTAATGTCAGACATTCCAATTATAACAGACCATAGATCCTGCATTTTAACAAGATCCTCAAAGGTATTTGTAGCACAAATAATAAAAATGCAGAGACAGATATTGGGGTTCAACATGAAGATCAGAAAAGCAAAGCAACCGAGCCACTAGAGAGCTCTTACCTCTATGAAATCTTCAGACTGAAAGAGAGGGAATTCCTGCCTCATCCCACCTTATATTCCTCTCTAGTGCTGGGATTAAAGGTGTGCACCTCTACTGCCCGGCCTCTATGGCTAACTAGTGTGGCTGCCGGGATTAAAGGTGTGTGCTACCACTACCTGGCCTGTATGGTTGACTAGTGTGGTTGTTTCGCATTCTGTTCTGTAGGCAAGCTTTATTTATTAAAATACAAATGAAATATCACCACATTTCCTGTTTTGTCTAAAATAAAAAAAGAAGACTATAACCAATATAAGAAAAGTTACATACAATAAGTACCATATATATAGTACAATATATATATGTACAATATATAGGCAATAAATACATCAACAATGTCTTTGTATTTGACAATGTCATTTGTATTTGACAAATTCAGAGAAATTATTCCATATCTACACTATCTTAGTGAGTTCAAAGTGTTATACCTAATTTACTTTCTATAATAACGTGCTTTCTGCATCTGGTAAACAAGGAAAACTATAACTATCTAGTCTACAACTCCCTGAGACTCAAGAAGGAAATAATATTAACTGAGTAAGCAGGAAGTGTGAGCAAGCAACTTCCAAAAACTATGAGAAATGACAGAAACAGCTGACTACCTGGAGAGTCACCCAAAGTTCCTCTGCAATGTTGGTACATCCATTTTCGGCCTACAGGCCTAGCATATTCGACAGACTTTTCTGTGGCACAGGATATTCTGAAGGGCAGTTCCTCCTTGTCTTGACAGTGTTTGGCAGTCACTTTCCTTTGTGTCCTGCTTGTCTAATTAAGACAGCATACTGTCAGCAGTTGAAGCAAAAGCATTTTCTTTTCTTTTCAAAACAAGACCCTGAATCTAATCACCTTTGTTTAGCTTTTTTCCTGACCATTATCCAGAACAACTTGTAACCAACACACAACAAAGACAAACATCCATAATCTATTTTTTGGGAATGTGGGTTTAGTTTTCTACGCTACTTCCTACTGTTTGGGGTGCTGATAATCTAAAGGGGACCCAAAGAAAATTTAGGATTATGATCAAGTCCTGACTGATGTATTCTATGAGGCTTGATCATCTCAACCAACAGTCTTGAAGCTGTTCTGGATGTTGAATTCAGAGGAAACTGCAACAGAGGTGCTCTGAAACATTGAATCATCTGGGCCATCCATTCCCATTGGAGATTTTTTAGGGGGTCTTCCTTGATCAAACCTTACTTTTCTTAACACAGAATGAATCCACAGCCTCTCATTTCCTGTGTAAACAAAAACAAAACCTCTTTCCAAAGAAACATATATTTGACTTAAATTTTGAAGTCAAGGCATTTTCAAAATACATAGGTTGGATTAATCCAGCAGCATTTGTAATCAAATGTCGTTTAGCAGGTATTGCTCCTTCCTCAGCAGTCAAACAATTTAAAGACAACACAATAGTTTACAATATCAAGACTCTACATGTATTTTCCATCATTTTATGGCTTTTTTTCCACTCTATTTCTTTCTTTTTACTTTTTAATTTTTGGTTTTTTGAGACAGGGTTTCTCTGTGTAACAGCCCTGGCTGTCCTGTAGACCAGGCTAGTCTCAAACTCACAGAGATCCACATGCCTCTGCCTCCCAAGTGCTGGGATTAAAGGCATGTGCCACCACACCTGACTACTCTGTTTCTTTTTTTAAAGGACTTTCTCTACCTTTTTCTTTTCTCTCCAAAGCCTATGAATATTTTTAAATACAGTGTAAATCATTTAGTTTTTTTTTATCTGAATCTGTCTTTACTGTATATATCTATAAATCATTTAGTTTTTTTTATCTGAATCTGTCTTTACTGTATATATCTATCTTTTTCTGGCCATATGAGCCTTTAATTTGCTAAGCGATATGGCTAAGGTTAAAGCTGAGGCTTTGGTGACTGGCTCCACCCTAATCCTTAGCTTTTTGAAAGTCTAGCTTAATTGCCAAGGTACTGGCAGAAACCACATTAATTGCCACAACTCTGTGGAGTTTCTTGGTCCATGCCACCACCAAGAAGCCTGATGTCAGCTGCTCATAAACACCATTTAAGCGTTTGGTGGCAGAGCCTCCTAAAAGAGGCTGTTTATTTTTTGCTGCTAATTCTGAGTCACGAAGCCTCTTTTAAAGGCTAGCAAACCGAGCCTACTGGAGAAAAGATGATTACGAAGAAGCAGCACTTGACTCTGTTCTTGTCTATCTAGAATCTTTTTGTTTTTAAGCTTTCTCAGGCTTTATGTAGAAATTGTTGTCCAAACATTTGGGTGCCATTTATAGACAGAGGTTTCTGTCCTGCCCTGTCCCACAGTCGTTCAGTCCCAAAGAAACACACAGAGGCTTAAATTAATTAAAAATTGTTTGGCCTGTTAGCTCAGGCCTATTATTAACTAGCGCTTACAACTTAAATTAACCCATAATTCTTGTCTATATTTAGCCATGTGGTTTGGTACCTTTTCTCAGTAAGACATTCTCATTTTGCTTCCTCTGTGTCTGGCTGGTGACTGTGTCTCTGTCTTTCCACCTCCCAGAATTCACTTAGTCTGGTTGCCCTGCCTATACTTCCTGACTGGCCACTGCCCAATCAGCATTTTATTAAACCAATATGAGTGACAATTCTTTAAAGTGGGCCAGAGCATTATCCCACAGCATCTGTTTGTCTTTGTTTAGTGTGTTAGTTACAAATTGTTCTGGATAATGGTCAGGAAAAAAGCTACAAAAAGGAGATTATATTCAGAGTTTTTGTTTTGAAAAGAAAAAAAAGGGGGGACAAAGACAGCAGACAAAGGACATGTCATTACTGAATAGAGCTAGTCTACAACCTGCAAGCCAGCCTGAGCTGCTGGGAAAAGGAGAGCAGCCAGCTGTGGGGCTGCCCACAGGTTTCAAGCACAATGGTCACACTCAGTAAGCTGAGGGACAGCTGGCCCTGACGGCAGGAAAGTGTGCCTGAGTTCTCAAGGGTCCTGCCCGTCCACAAAATCACCTGACTCTGGATGACAGCAGGATATCTGAGGCCAGTTTTGTCATTAAGCTAGTATTTGTGGTGCTTTAGAAAACAGAAAACTTGAATAAGACTCATTGCAATAAGTATTTGCCTGTAAAGCTGTTCGGGAAAAAGAAAATACACTGTGTGACACACTGCAGTTTGCAAGGCCACTGCAATAACCAAACATGTGATAGAGAGGTGGTGGGGAGAGGGGAACAGAAACTGACAACAGCACAGGGTGGGAGTCAGGCTGCAGCAGATGGGGGAATATGTTGAGGTCTACAGTCCACGCTGCCTCCAGAAACCGTGTGCACGCCAGTGGTCTGTGCTCCCACTGGAGGCTAAGTAGGTGTGTGTTTGTGTTACCACTGAAGGTCATGTGGATGCGGTGGTCTGTGTTGTTGTGTTACCACTGAAGGTCATGTGGATGCGGTGGTCTGTGCTGTTGTGTTACCACTGAAGGTCATGTGGATGCCGGTGGTCTGTGTTGTTGCCTGAAGTCATAGTTTGGAGAGAGTTGAGGGAGGAGGCTTGAAGTGGATCTTCCACCAGAACACGGATGGTTCAGTTTTCTTTAAGGGTTGGTCACTGGGAGTTTGACCATTCTCTATTGAATCCAACACAAATTGGACTTGGTATACTCTTGTTCTTCTCCTCCTTCTTCCCCCTCCTCCCTTTCTTCTCTTTGGGATAGGGAACAAAGGTTGGGGATAGACCTGGAAGGACTGGGAAGAAAGTATGATCAGAGTGTGTTGTGTGAGATTTCCAAATAATCAATAGAAATATTATTTTAGGAAAAATCTTTACAGAAAGAAAACCAGTAAGAAAAAAAATCCTAGGACTAGAGATTTAGCTTAGTGGTAGAGTGCGTGACTAGAACACACTGGGTCCTAGGTTCAAAAAGTTAAATTAGCTAATTAATTCTCTGAAACCTCTTCTCTTTTTAACATGGTGAGAACTTTGTCTCTGCCACAACAAGGATGCTCGTTCTCAGTAATACTACTCAAATGAGTCCAGACAACTGGCCAACACGTAACAGCCTATTGCTTGGCTTTGCGTCTGTATATACTTAAGGTCCTGACAGAACTCTGGGGGAATGCCTCTGTCTTCTTCATTGAACTCACTGCAAAGAGTGACTGATACACTCCCTTCCCTCCCCCCCCCCCCCGCTTTTGCCAGGATACCTATCACCCACTATTAGCTTTAAGCCAGAGACATGGTGAAAATTCTCAAGTTATAGGTTAGTGGAGAAAAAAGACTCTCTTGCCACAACGAAGTTTGCTTCTGAAGTGGCATCAGAAGGCCAACAATGTCCCAACAGGAGTCCTCTCCCCACCCCTTCCAGGCACAGAAGCCCACACACTGATTACTAGTGCCCTAAGGGCACTGCTTGCTCACTTGACAACACCTTTGCTGAAATGTGGCCTCCGCCCTCATCACAGTCTGCTGCTGGGGTGGAGGCTGTTGCAATTCACCTTTCCCCTTTGACAGTTTATTTCAATGGCTCCCACACAGCTAAGGCTCTGAGTCATTGTCTGTCTGTTTTTCCATTGCATAACCTCAGAGGTGGCCTTTCCAGAGCTTGACATGGGCTCTTTCCGGCACCTCACTTGGCTCCCCTTGGAACAGTACTGGAAGATATCCTTCCACGGCGCTGAGCAGCTCTTTTTGTTCATTTCGAGCTGTATGGCCTCATGTACTATTAGATTTGTGTAGTTCCTTTAGGTGGCAGAAGGACAGGAGAGCTCTCTTTTATCCAAACCCTTACCTCCTTGAAGACACCCCCGCCCTGCATCACAGGTTCTACCTGAGTCCAGTCAAATCACACCTACATCAGTTTCATCAAATTGTAAAGACAGAAGGATCAACTAAGAAACTTCATTATTTTCCTTCACAAGAAAACAAATTCAGAAAGGTGAATTATTTTCTAAAATATAAACGGCTACTATCAAGCAGACCTGAAGCTAAGATCCATGGTCAGTATCTTTCCTTCTTCCCACCCCAACTTTTCTTCCAAACTTTTTGTAATGGATTTGCTGCAGGTCCCGGTCGAGACCACGTGGCAGGTCCCCAAACAAAGGTGGTGGCTGGCTGGTCCCTGGCCAGCGGTGTGGGCAGGCAGCTGGTGGGGGAGGCACAGAGATAGGCACGCCATGCAGAGTGGGGTTGGATATTTATTCAGGGGGTTATGAAGGGGGAAGGGAGAAGGGGAGAAGAGCAGAGAGAGAGAGAGAGAGAGAGAGAGAGAGAGAAGAGAGAGACAGAAGCAGGGGAAGGGGAGAAGTGGGGAGAGAGGCAGAAGCTGCCTCTCCAAGAGGAAGATGGAAAAAGAGAGAGCTCAGGCCGAAAGCTGAAGATCAGCTTGCCTCAGCGGATGGGGGAGGGAGTGGGCGTGGCTTGTCTCTTAAAGAGACAGAACAATCATTACACTTTTACCTTTATTGATCACACAGAGGCTTTCTATGGTTCAGAAGAAGACCTTATCTCGGAGGAGTAAGAGATTATGATAGAGCAGGACCTAGAATCATCCTTGGGCTTCCATGCACTGACACATAATGGTGAACACGCCACATACATCCACATCCGCTCTCACACACATACACACATGCATACACGTATACATTCACACCACACACATACACACATGCATACACGTATACATTCACACCACACACATATACACATACCACATACATAGTCACATATACACAGCCACCATACAGACAAACTTACATACAAACATATACACTCAAAACCACATATACATGCACTCCACATACACACAAATAGCACACAGATATACACAGACAGCACACACAAACACACACACCGTGACACATTACACAGACGACACATACATACATGTAACACACACAGACGTACACACACATACCACATACACACATATATACCATACAGGGTATACATATGTACACAACAGACACATGCATACATACATGTATACAAATGCCACAAATACACACATATATACCACAGACACACATATTTCACACATACATACATAATACCACACACACACACTACATATACTCAATATCACACATACATATACAAGGACAAAAAGTATTTGATCAAAGAACCAGAATATAAAACTGGACTGGATCAGAAAAAAACCCAAGAATTTAAAGATATTTGTATTTACATCACTACAAGAAGCCTAGAGGATGAGAAAGCTCACTGCTGAGCTGCTCTTGTGATGACCAACATTGGTGTGGGAGGTCCTTCTGTATATGTGTTGCTTTTATTGGCTAATGAATAAAGAAGCTACTTTGGCCTGTGATAGGGCAGAATAAAACTAGGCAGGAAAACTAAACTGAATGCTGGGAGAAAGTAGGCAGAGTCAGTGAGACGCTGTGTAGCTGCCAGAGGAGACAGATGCTCCAGAATCTTGGCAGTAAATCACAAGCCTCATGGTAAAATATAAAACAATGGAAATGGGTTAATTAAGATGTAAAAGCTAGCTAGGAATACATTAGAGTTATTGGTGCAATTACAGTATTGCAATTAATATAGTTTCTGAGTGATTATTTCAGGTCTGGGCATCTAGGAACCAACAAGCGGACTCCAACTATACAACACTAAGCAAAGCAGAGATACCTGAGTCACCCTGACAGAGGAAAAAATGCAGGCAAAGGGAAGTGGGTAAGACCAACAGCAGGTTGAGGTAAGAACATGCCTAAGGGGGCAAAAGTCAAGGGTCAAGCCACTTGCTCTTTGGGTCACCTCAGCTCAGGACAGTCTTACCCTAGGCTCCATCTTAGAAAGAAGTACGCTAGAATTATACTCCACAAGATGACCAAGAGAACATCTCCCACCAAGGTTTTAAGGAGCATACTGACATAATAAGTAAAGTAGAGGTCCTCTGAAGGCTAGAGCTCATCAAGAGAGGCCATCCTGGAGCTGAGTTCATGAATTATATGATCACCAATAAATAAGAGCCAGGCTTCTTAACTTCCAGGAGTCAGGAGACCACAATTACCATAAAGGAATTGTAGAAATGGTTAATAGGGCATGCTTTTCCTAGCAGCAAAATAGAAAGGAAGTAAACAAGGGTACTGCTTCACACCTTATAATAAGTCAATAAAAGAAAAAAGTAAGGAGAGAAAGACAAAACAGTGGAGAAGAAGCAGATTTTTAGAACCAGAATCCACTGATTAAACACCACATAGAAAAATACTGTAACAATACTGTAATCACTCCCAGGAGATCAACTACAGCATTTAGTAGTTAAGGTAACAGATTAGGCTACTGGCCTATAGGGAAAGAGCTACGATAGCAGAAAAAGTGAGTGAAATATTTTAAACTGCCCCTCATAACCAGAGTGGTGAATCAAAAACAATATTGCATCTTGGGTATATTAAGGTGAATGCACCATCTTTACCCATCTCAGGGAGAAAGTGGTGGTTCCTGGGCACTAACAATGGCACTGCAAAAGCCATCCTATCAATGAAAAGTGACCCTTTCACAGTGTTATACCAGGCATAAATACATCACAGTTCCCTTTCCTACGCTCCCTCCCAGAAAAAGAAGCCGTGGGTAAATTACTCCCCAAACCTATGTGAAGGAATTGATCTATCAGACACAGCAACTGGGCCACAGCAGGCATAACAATATTCATCCAAGACCCCTTGTAGTGGAAATCATTATTGACCACAGCCTCGGGTTCTGTCCACTGCACCTAGCACTCCATTTGTAGTGAGGCCAGACTTGCCAAAGGCTGCTCCATTGTAGGGCCCATGGGTCTACCCCTCCTCTCGGGTTCATCTTGAGGACAGTTTCTGGCCAGATATCTTGTTGCAGTTTCCGGCTAAACATCCTGTTTGTTCCTGTGCTCTCTCTGCCCCCCTGGTGGTTAGCTATGGGGCCATTGTTTACTCCATCTTGTGCTTGGTAATTTCCCACCTGCCTGGGGGGAATTCCACTGTGCAGCAGCTAGGTATATAAGGTTTTTCCTAAGCTTAAATAAACGGCATTCAGCATTATCTCCTTACGAATGACCCATGTCTTTTGTGTGTTCCTTTAATCTCCAGGCCCTTGCCCGGCTCATGAATGGTACAGTAGCGTGACTGTACCGTAGAGAGTAACACAGGCTTTACACTCCCCGGCACAGGTACCAAGAGACCCGTTACAGGACTATGCAGCACTCCTCAAGACTTGGAGTCAAAGACCTCTTGTCTGTCATCTTTCCTAAGACTCCCTGCTGTTCAAAACTCCTTCCTAGCCATCCTTCTATCCCTCTCTTTGCAATCCGAAGGCTCTCCCTACCTTCCTCTGTTCCTTCCTCCAGTAATCTAGTTCTCGGTTGACTAGAACTAATATATCCTGAAAATCTTAAAGATTACGGAAGAGAACGGGCGTTTCCGCTGGCAATCGGGTGCTCACCAGAGGTCAGGGACTTAGTAGTACTTGTTTTCGCTACAGCAGTGGTAACTTACAGGAAGTTACATGTGAAAACAATTGAGAAACTAAACCTGGAGTAGAAGCAGCTTTGCATCTTACAGTTTGTATAAACAGAGCCAGGACACAGCTGATGCAGAGTTAGCGCAAGAGCGAATGAGCAAGCGCACACCATCTCCTGTGTTGGTTCCTGTCACACAGGCAGGATCTGCGCAAACCTGGCCCCACTCGCGTTCCTAACTTGTCTGGGAATGTTAGAGGTTGTCATTTCTGCATCAGCATGATGCCAAGCAGTGCCTCTAACTTTGGTTTCCATTCACTGCTGTTGACTTGGCTGTTGGCATGCAACCTTACCTACAGACTAATAAGCGGTTCTCCAGTTCTGGTGAAACAAACCAGTGTTAGCAGCAACAGTTTAGTGAACTCTAACCAGTCAGTTTCAACCAGATTTGTGGGTGACTTAACCTAAAATAAAGGCAATGTTTTACTAGCTTTTCATACATATCCAGGATTGTAGGAGTGGTCCAAGTTAATTTCAGTCTGTGAAGGGTGTGGTTTTCTGGGAATCACCCAGCACTGAGGAATTCTAGAGCTCTTGATGACTAATACATAAACCATTTAATGTCTCAGACCCTTTGATTCCTAATAGAAGAGTCCTCTTTGAGAAAGTTGTGATGTTTTATGTAACTGAATGGAATGCTTTAAATCCTTACATGAGAGATGGAAGAAAATTCTATCAGCATTTGTTTGTGGGGGGTTCAAGAAAGGGTTTCTCTGGGCAGCCTAGGCTGTCCTGAAACTTGCTTTGTAGACCAGGCTGGCCTCAAACTCACAGAGATCCACTTACCTCTGCCTACCAGTGCGCCACCACTGCCCAGTTTTCTATCAGCATTTTTAATGTGAGGCTAATGAACTGACCATTTTCTTCATTTTTGTTGTTGTTAATTATTTGTTTCATTCTTTTGTTGAGACAGGACCTCACTGTATAGTCTAGGCTGGTTTCAAACTTTATCCTTTTCCCTCAGCCTCCTGAATGCTGAGATTACAAACTGTGTAATCATGCCAAGCTATGATCAAATTTTGAGGTTTCATTTGTAAATTTTCTTTTTGTAATTAATCTTACTTTATAGTTAAGTAACTCTTTTTAAAGTCTTAATTTTACTTTATTTATTTACTTACTTGCTTATTTTTGTGGTGAAGGGGATTGAACCCAAGACCTCATACATGCCAAGCAAATGCTCTACCACTGAATTATAACCCCACCCCCTGAATGTACCCTTTATTGGAACACTTTATTTCTCAAGGGTGTAGACTATGCCTAGTATATCTTTAGAAGTAGTTTGTAGCACAGTAACAGATATCTAATAAATGCATATCAACTTTCAGGAAGCAGTGTCAAATGAATAAGAATCCAAAGGCAAGGTGCTAATTCTGGCTCTGAGTCTAGCATATTATGTAATACCTCACAAATTATTTTGATAAAATTTTTTCTTTCAATATTGATGATTCTGATGTTTATCAACTCTCAAGAAACACATAACCTTTTCAAAAATTTTCTATTATAATCTGTGGCATTATTGCTTTTTATTGCCCTAATAATTTAACATAATGTCTTAGGATTTGTATTGCTGTAAAGAGACACCATGACCAGGGCAACTCTTATAATGGAGAATATTCAACTGGGTGGTTCACTTACATTTTCAGAGGTTGAGTCCACTATCATCATGGTGCAGCATAGCAGCAGCAGGCAGATGTCATGCTAGAGAAAGAGATAAGAGTTCTACATCCTGACTCACAATCAGTAGGAAGTGGTCTGGGACACTGGGCATGGCTTAAGCCTATATGAGACCTCAAAGCCGGCCTTCACAATGGCATGCTTCCTCCAACAAAGTCATACCTACTCCAACAAAGCCACACCCCTTAATAATGTTACTCCCTTTGGGGGCCATTTTCTTTCAAACCACCACATTCTACTCCCAGGCGCTCAGACACTATGGTTACTATGGAGCAAGAAGAAGCTAGGCTCTAAAACTGGATTGGGGGTTTGGGAGTAACTCATTTGTAGGATTCAATTTTGTTATCTGTAAAATCAGTTTATTCAGTAAGATTGATTCTAAAAACTCCTCCCGGTGACAGCGGTGGCACATACTTGAACCCCAGTATCTGGATGCAGTAAGAGGAGGATCCCACATTGAGGCCAGCCTCGACTACTATGGTGATTTGAAAGAAAATGCCCCCCAAAGGGAGTGGCACTATTAGCAGATGGGGCTTTGTTGGAGCATGTGTAGCCTTGTTGGATGAGCTATGTCACTGTGGGGTGGGCTTGGGGTCTCCTCTCAAACTGTGCGCAGTGTGATATATAGTTCACGCCTGTTGCCTGCGAATCCTTCTCTAGACCTTGCCTTTCTGAATGTGGCCATGTCCCACCAGGATCATAATGGACTGAACTTCTGTAACTGTAAGCCAGCCCCAATTAAATGACTTCCCTTATAATGGTGTCTCTTCATTGCAATAGAAACCCTAACTAAACCAGAAGTTGGTACCAGGGAATGGGGTATTGTTTTGATAGGTTGGACCATGTTTTTGTTTGGTGGCATATGGACTTTGGGACTATGGATTAGAAAAGTAGTTGAATGCAGGAACATGCGAGACAGTAGTCCTAATGGTTTGACCTGTGGGGCCTGGTTCAAGAGGTTCCAGAGGTAAAGAATGTTGGTATGTGGCCTAGAGACTAGTCTTGTGATATTTTGGTGAAGAATGTGGTTGCTTTCTGCCCTTGTCCAAAAAGTTTACCTGAGACTAAAATGAGGAGATTTGGATTAATTCCATTGGCAGAGGAAATCTCAGAACAGCCTAATATAGACTCTGTTATATGGTCATTAGCATTAACCCTGATGAAGATTTATAATGAAAAGGAGCAAAATGTGCAAGAAAAAATACAAGATGTAGAATAATTTGAGGAGAAAAGGGGACCAGGAAGTGGAACAGAGCTAAGTCCTGTGTTCAAGGAGACAAACAGATTAAGAAATGGAATAAATGGAGTGGTGACCTCAGGCCAAGATCCCACCCAGGTAAACTTCCAAATTGTGAAAAGAGAAAAAGAAAAATTTAGAGCAGAGCTGGCTGTGGTGGTGCACATCTTTAATCCCAGCACTCTGGGGACTGAGGCTGGCAGATCTCTAAGTCTGAGGCCAGCCTGATCTACAGATCTAGTTCCAGGACAGCCAAACTTAGGCAGTGAAGGAAACCATGAAAAACAGAAAGCTGATTGTAATAGTTTGAATATAACTGACCTCCATGATCCCACAGGGAGTGACATTATTAGGAAGTGTGATCTCATTGAAGGAGATATGGCCTTGTTGGAGGAAGTGTGTCACTGTTGGGGTGGGTTTTGTGTAACGGATTAATTAAAAATGTTGCGGGATCCCAGAGGAGCTGCAGTGGCAGAAATGCTGCAGGTCCCCGAGCAGCTACAGGCAGCAGACCATGGTTGTGATGAAAGACCCAGATAAATCCAGACCCCTCTAGCAGGAAAAATAGAGCCAAAAATCTAGCAGGAAGGGAAGAGCCAAAAATTTGGGTTAGCTGGTTCAGTGGCTCTGTTCCAGGAACTAGCTGACCATAAAGTTAGATTATAATCTTGAGAATAATCTTGAGAAACGGGGAGTTACCCCCTTGTGATTATCACTGGTATTTTCGGAATTTTCCAATGATCACTGGTATTTTTGGAATTTTCCAATGATGCCCTCCCTACCCCCTTTGGGTTGTGGTTTCGTTTCTTCCCTTAAATACCCCCTCTCTCAGCTACTTGGGGTTGAACTCCACCCCAGCGTGGGATATGAGTCTCAGCCCCAGTGTGCTGGTTCCTGTCAATAAACCTAGTGTGATTGCAGCAAGGTCTCTTGTGAGTTCTTGGGGAGTTATCCCGAGACATGAGTGAGACTCTCCCCACTCCAGGGGTCTTTCAGTGGTAGGCAGGGGGCAGCAGGTCTCAAGAGCAGCCAGTCCCAGGCAAGGACGGCACACGATACCACAGTGCAGGTCTCTGAAGGTGGCTGGTCCCAGGCAGCGAGCCATGTGGCAGCTGCGGTTGAGAGACAGAAGGATAGGCATGCCATGCAGAGTGAGGTCGGATATTTATTAGTGGGTTATGGAAGTATGG
Organism: Ondatra zibethicus; assembly: GCA_004026605.1. Lineage (NCBI taxonomy): Eukaryota > Metazoa > Chordata > Mammalia > Rodentia > Cricetidae > Ondatra > Ondatra zibethicus. The sequence continues at coordinate 60,247 of PVIU01007783.1, forward strand.
AAGGGAGGGGGAAGGAGGAGAAGAGCAGAGAGAGAGAGAGAAAGAGAGAAGAGAGAGACAGAAACTGCCTCTTCAAGAGGGAGATTGAAAAGGAAGAGAGTCTGGCTGCAAGCAGGAAGGAAGATCTGCCTGCCTCAGCGGAGGAGGGGGTGGGGGAGTGGGCGTGGCTTGTCTCTTAAAAAGACAGAACAGATCATTACATTTTGAGGTCTTGTAAACTTAAGATAATGCCCAGTGACACAGTTCATTTTCTGTTTCCTACAAGATGTAGATCTCTCAGCCACTTCTCCAGCACCATTTCTGCCTATGTGCCACCATATTCCCAGCCTCTATGTTCCCTGCCATGATGATAATAGACTAAACCTCTGAAATTGTAAGCCATCACCTCAATTAAATGTTTTCCTTTATAAGAATTGCTTTTGGTCATGGTGTCTTTCACAGCAATAGAAACCCTAACTAAGACACTGGTGAAGATGTAATTGAACAAGGGAGCCATGTTCCAGCCCCAGCAAGCAGAACATCTGGCAGCTTTGGCCATGTGGTTATGGCTTTAGAGTCAAGGATAGAAGAAAGGGGTTATGGAATCTTCCTCCATGACTAAGGAAAGCTGCTAAGGCCACGCATGTGTCAGAGGTGTCTCTGCATGGGCCCAGAGAAGCCATTGCGTGAAGCTATGAAAGTGAAGCCTGGATTGCCTTGGAGACCCCCAAAATGTTGGTGATGTCAGAGCCATGGGACACCTGCAAGGGAGAGCCGCTAACAGGGACTGGAACTAGCCCAAGAGAACGGAATGTGTTAAAGTAACAAAGCTGAAAGGAGTTGGCGACCCGGAGAGCATTTGACATCAGACACGGAGATGCAGGGTCTGGAGTTTGCCCAGCTGGTTCTCAGTCTTACTTTGGTCCAGCGTTTCCTCACTGTGCTCCCTTTCTTCCCTGTTATTTGTGGATTTGGCCTTTTTGCAGTGTCATAGGTTTCCTGGAAGCTCTGTGCCTGAATTTTTTTTTTACTTTTGACATTGTTTTGACTGAGGTATCCATTTCTTGGTCATTGACAATAAAGAAGAAGGTTTCCAGGTAGAGCATACCTATAGGCATTGGCAGCTAACACAAAGTGATGGGGAAAAGGAGGAAGGCTTATGAGGTTCTGTGGAGTCCCTAGGGAATGGAGGCAAAGAGGGAAACAGGCCCCTGAAAGCATCTGCTACAGGACTGGTGTTGAGACTCAAGTTTGAACATTTTTATATATTCATTGACCACTTGGACATCATCTTTGAGAACTGTCTTTTCATTTACCCTTCCTGAACTGTGTGGCACCATTTCCTATGGCTTAGACTTTTTTAGTTCATTATATATAGCCTAGATATTAATTCTCTGTCAGGTGTATAACAGTAAAGACTCTCTCCCATTCTCTAGGCCATGTTCTCAAATAACTGCTTCCTTTTCTGGGGAGGACTTCTTTATTCCCCAGAGAGACCATTTGTCAACTGTTACCAGGATTTCTGTGTGGCTAGAGTCCTGCTCGATCTTTACCTACTATTAAGTATTTTCCTTGGCCGACAAACCTCTCTGCCAACGCAATGATCCAAATCAAACCAGATCAGACAGAATTAGAAAAGAGCCCAGGTTTAATGGATGGCAGCGCTCCCAGGTGGCCCCCCGGGAAAACACAGAGAGGGGAACAGAGGACCGAAAGACCACGAAAAACTGGAAAACCATGTGTTCATTCTCTGGGGGGTGGTTTAAATAGCCTGTGGGAGGGGTCTTGACCCTCCCTGGGGAGGGGTCACCATTTGGCAGGCTTTCTTGGAGGTGGAGTTTGGACTGAGGCAACTCCCAGGGGAGGGGGCTTATGCCAGGAACTGGGGTGAAGCCCCTAGCCAAACATTTCAGGCTTCTTTAGATAAGGATGTTAGGGGCTGAGGTGATGCTTTTAACTATACATTTTTTAGACTCCTTGCATATTTAGACACCAGGAGACTGAGGTGAAGCCCGGGCCGAACAGTCCAGACTCTGGATAAAGGGGTGCCATCAAGCTGAGGTGAAGCCCTTCAACCAAACAGTCCAGACTCTGGATAAAGGGGTGCCATCAAGCTGAGGTGACGCCCTTCAACCAAACATTCCAGACTCTGGATAAAGGGGTGCCATCAAGCTGAGGTGAAGCCCTTCAACCAAACATTCCAGACTCTGGATAAAGGGGTGCCATCAAGCTGAGGTGAAGCCCTTCAACCAAACAGTCCAGACTCTGGATAAAGGGGTGCCATCAAGCTGAGGTGACGCCCTTCAACCAAACATTCCAGACTCTGGATAAAGGGTGCCATCAAGCTGAGGTGAAGCCCTTCAACCAAACATTTTAGACACCTTGGATAAAGGGATGCCGGAAATTCTTTGTACCACTCTGTGCTTTTAATAGTTTGAGAGTTTGAGTATTACACTTGGGTCTCTGAGTCTCTTGGTGCTGACTTTGTACAGGGTGACATATAAGAATCAAGTTTCATTCTCTTCATGGATATCCAGCTTACCTAGCATTGTTTGTTGAAGAGGTCATGTTTTAGCCAAGGTGTATTTTCATTGTCTTCCTCAAAAAACAAGAGTCTTAACTACAAGTATTTACATCTGGAACTCCACTTAGACTCATTTATCTATAATTTGTTTGTGTCAGTAGTAGGCTGTACTTGTTACTGTGACTGTGAGTCATTGACCTCATCAGAGATATATTATCCAGGGTATTTTGCACTTCCACAGTAATGTTAAAAATGCTTTTGCTGGGCATGGGGGTGCACACCTTTAATCCCAGAACTCAGGAGGCAGAGGCAAATGGATCTCTGAGAGTTTAAGACCAGCAAGTGAGTTCCAGGACAGCCAAGGCTGCTATATACAGAATCTCTTTCTTGAAAAACAAAACAAACAAACAAAAATATTACTTATATACTTCTGGGAAGAATGTCTTTAGAATTTTATTGGGGATTGTTTCCAACCTGCAGATTGATTGTTACGGTATAGCAATTTTCATAATATCAAATCTTCCCATTTTAAGCATGATGTCTTAGAGTTTCTATTGCTGTGAAGAGACACCATGACCACAGCAACTCTTATAAAAGAAAACATTTGGGGCTGGAGAGATGGCTCAGTGGTTAAGAGCACTGCCTGTTCTTCCTAAGGTCCTGAGTTCAATTCCCAGCAACCACATGGTGGCTCACAACCATCAGTAATGAGATCTGGTGCCCTCTTCTGGCCTGCAAGCATATATGCAGGCAGAATACTGTATACATAAATAAATAAATAAATCTTTTAAAAAAAATAAAAGAAAACATTTAACTGGGGTGGCTTACATTTTCAGAGGTATGGTCCATTATCACCATGGTGTGATATGATAGCACATAGGCAGACATGATGCCAGAGAAAGAGCTGAGAGTCCTACATCTTGACTTGCAGGCAACAGGAATAGTCTTTCTCATTAGCCAGTATCTTGAGCATATAAGAGACCCCAAAGCCTGCCTTCACAGTGACACACTTCTTCCAACAAGGCCACACCTATTCTTTGGGTACAACTTTGGAAATTTTTTTAAAGGTAAAATTCCTAAAAGTGTAATTGCTAGGAACAAATCATGCATGGCCAAACTGCTCTGGAAAGAACAGTTAGCCACGTACATCCCCGAAACAATGTCTGAGGTAAGAAGACTAGGTGGTGCTCATCCTGCCACATCAGACATTCTACGCACTGAGAATGGGGAGGCTTAGTGTCTCATCCCAAATAAATCTAGACTAGTGTTGCTTTCCAGATACAACACTTCAGTTAGGTCCAGTCTGCTCTCCCATCAGACACACATAGCCAATCCTAGGAAGCAGAAGTATTGGCAGTGTGTGGAAAGAACAAACAAGGACATTCAGGCCCAAGGAGACAAAGCATTTTGGCTATCAGAGTGATCTCATAAAGCAGCCTATTAATTAGTGAGAAGTCCATCACTATTTTATTGGTGGTAATGGTGGTCTAGATGGCTCTTTGTCAATAAGTTACTGGATTTAAAGTTTCATTCAGAATCTAAGGCTCAATGACACCCAGTTTGGAAGACTAAGAATAGGGGTTTTATCTTCTCACAAGTATTTACCTCCAGAGACTCTGGTTTATGTCAGAACAATATTTTGCGATTTCTCTATTTCCATAATTGTATATCTCCCGAAGTTAATTTTTATAACTCTATAACTACTTTTCAGTACTTTAGATAACCACTATTTGAGTAACTATCCAGAGAGGTACGAATTTTTTCACAACTTGAGACTAATAAGGCTATTGTCCTTAGTTTCTACAGCAAATATTTATTGATCCCTACTGTCAGGTTCAAAAGAAAATCAGCAAATGGCTGACTGTGGTACCTATTAGCACACCAAAGCACATGCTAGCCTTTAGGTTCTAACTGTGGTACCTATTAGCACATGCTAGCCTTTAGGTTCTGTCAGCATCACAAGTACATTACAGAGTCCATGCTGGCATCCTGGCCCTTCTCAACTCTTACCCCATCCACTACCCTAAACCTCTTCATCTTATTGGCTTCCCTTCCCCTAGTCTCTCATTCCTATATTACCCTACCATTTTGGTCACACATTCTCTTAGTCCCTTCCCTTGGACTCCTCAACTTTTCTCCTTTCTCTTGGTCTCCCTCTCCCCCACACACCCCTCTCTCTCTCATGACTCAGTTTAGACTGCTGATCATGTTTAGTCTACCACTTTCTCTCCCGGCTCTAGACTCTTCCAGATGCCTCTGGATTTACTCTCCCTCATAATTACCATAAAAGCCTTCCCTTCAAACATACCTTGGAGTGGTCATGTCTTCATTTTATATAGCTGGTGCTAAATCCCTACTTTATATACCAACTATGTGCCAGACCACTGTCAAATGCTGACAATCTGACAATAAATAAAACAGACAATTCTTGCTCTTGTGGAATTATATATTGTACTTAAAAACATAAGCTATACAAATAGCATAAAATATCTCAGAGTAACTCTAACCAAACAAGTGGAAGACTTGTATGACAAGAACTTTAAATCTTTGAAGAAAGAAATTGAAGACACCAGAACTGGAAAGATCTCCCATGCTCTTGGGTAGGTAGAATTAGCATAGTAAAAATGGCAATCTTACAGAAAACAATCTATGGATTCAATGCAATGCCCATCAAAATCCTAGCAAAATTCTTCACAGACCTCGAAAGAACAGTACTCAGCTTCATATGAAAAAGCAAAAAACCCAGGATAGCCAAAACAATCCTGTACAATAAAAGAACTTCTGGAGGCATCACAATCCCTGACTTCCCATCTCTCCTTCAGCCCCTATATTGTTCTTTTTATATGCCTAACTGCCCAACACTACTTTGTTAGTCTTAAAACTCCTCTCCCACCCATGGTATTTTATGACATAAAATTTTCATAAAAGAAATATATAGAATTGACTTCTCCTAAAGACATTTTTGTTGTTCTGTTCCCAGAGTGCTGACTCTTTGAAATTAGAAACCACAGTTCTTTGTATACACTGTGATGCTATTTAGAATGCACAGCAAATGAAAACACTAAGACAGAAAGAAATATAAATAATAAACCTGTATTTCAAGGAAGACACATAAAAGCAAACCATCTAGAAAGAACTTATGCAAGAAGAGACATACAGTTCTCAAGGAACTGTAGAATCGAACAGAAAACTGGAGTGGTATTCCCATGCCTGAGTGCTAATTATAGTACTCAGGAGGCTGAGGCAGGAGGATTGTAATTTTGAGGCCAGTTTGGGCTATTACATGAAAATAAGAAATAAAATCAAAAGTGAAGAAAATAAAAGATAATAATAAAGAGGAGAAGGAAGAAGGGAGGGACTAAGGGAAAGTCACCTGTTATCTCAATATGGCTAGGAAGAGAAGATGGCAACACTAGCCCCACGTTGGAACACCTAAATGTTGCTGGTTGTTTTACTTGACAGTCTCTTTTCTGCTTTGGGGGCCTGTCACCCATCCAGCTCCCAAATAAATCACACGAGGGGAGACCTATTATTACTTATAAATTTCAGCCTTCTCTTGGCTTGTTTCTCACCAGCTTTTCTTAACTTAAATTATCTAATCTACCTTTTGCCTCTGGGCTTTCTCCTTTTCTCTTACTCTGTGTATCTTACCCTCACTCTTACTCTGGGGGTGGCTGAGTGGCTGTGTGACTGGGTGGCCCCTGATGGTCTCCTCTTCTTGTTCTCTTGCTCCTTCATCATCTTCTCCCAGATTTCGCCTCCTGTTTATTCTCTCTGCCTGCCAGCCCCACCTATCCTTTCTCCTGCCTCGCTATTGGCCATTCAGCTCTTTATTAGACGATTAGGTGTTTTAGACAAGCACAGTAACACAGCTTCACAGAGTTAAACAAATGCAGCATAAACGAAAGTAACACACCTGAAAACAATATTTCCCAACATGAAGGGAAGCAACTTTTCAGGTAGATAAAATAATTTATAATTCTTTCATAGCATAGCACACTGATTTAGAAGTTAGAAATACAATACATCTTATTATGTAAAATAAACCTTATCTAACAAAACTCTGATGGAGAGAATGAATTTTGATGGACTTATGCAAGCCTTTCCCAAGGTCTCCCTTTCCTGTTTATGCAAGATAATTATAGTTTGACCTGGAGACATCATACATGCTTTTAGCCTCAACTGTTACTCATTTTAAAATGCTGAAAGGACACTTAGAGTGGTGACCTATGACAGTAATCTCAGCACTCCAGAAGCTGAAGCAGGAGGATCAAGAGCTCAAAGCCAACCTGGGCTGGACAGAGAGTTTGACCCCAGCTCCAAAACAAATTAAATGGCACTGAAAAGAGATGAGTTTCTACAAGTATTTCAACATGAAGTCAGAAAAATGGATCACGGTAAGAATGTATGTGGAAAGTTGTGCTGAGATCAGTACTTGTCTGTTTTGCAAGGTTGTGCATGTGTGTGTGTGTGTGTGTGTGTGTGTGTGTGTATGAGATGTGTTTGGGTATGTGTATGTGATTGTGTGTGATGTGTTGTGTGTGGTATATTTGTGTATGTGTGTATGTGTGTGTTTGAGTGTGATATGTTTGAGGATGGTATATGATTATACATGTGTGTGTGCAGAAGCCAGAAGAAAGCATTAGGTGCCTATTGTAGGAGACCGCTTGTTTCTCACTCAGAAACTGTATTATTTGCAATACTATTTGGCCAATAGCTTGAGCATATTGCTAGCTAGCCCTTGCATCTAGAATTAACCCGTTTCCATTATTTTATATTTTACCATGAGACTCATGGCCTACCAGCAAGGCAGTTTGAGTCTTTCTCCTCTGGTGGCTCCAATGTGTCTCCTGACTCTGCTTACTTTCCCTATATATCTCTTTCAGGCCAGCTATGTTCTGTTAAGCCATTGGCCGAAAGCAGCTTCTTTATTAACCAATAAAAGCAACACATATACAGAAGGACCTCCCACATCAGGTGCCCTGCTCTATCACTCACCACCTTAGTACTTTAAGACACAGTCTCTCACTGAACCTGGAGCTAGGCTGGAAGTCAAGTTCCAACAGCACCTTCTATCTCTGCTCCCCCGAGAGAGAGAGAGAGAGAGAGAGAGAGAGAGAGAGAGAGAGAGCGCACTTGGAGCACATACACAGCCGTGACCACTTTTTTCCAAGGAAGCTAGAGATCCTCAGACAGGTTCCTATAGCTACCGTATACAGAACTACAAAGCAAAGACTCAATACAGTTATTATGTTTATAAGCAGAGTATGTTCCCAAAAAAAGAAAGACAAGGGCAACTTACTCTTCCACAGCGCCACAGTCTGAATGCTGAGTGTTCCCCAAAGGTCTGGGTGGTACTGCCAAAATGCTATGCACCTCTAAGAGGAAGGCCTTGTGGGAGGTCCTTAGGCCACCAGGACTATGCCATCAAAGGGAACTTCCGCTTTCTGGCTGGGTTCTTACTGAATATACAACTTTACCGCAGGACCAAGGCAACCGTGAGCTGGAATTTCTGAAAGCATGAGCGCACTAGCCCATCGCTCGCATTTCAGTGCTGGAGATGGAGCCCCGTATCTTAGGCATGCTCTGCACTGAGCAAGCTAAGCATTTCTCATTAAAAGTTGATCATCTCAGGACTTATGGCAGCAGCTCAAAGCTGACAAGCACATGTGCAGACATAGTTACCAAACCTAACTAATTTCTCCTTTAGGGCTTCCTTGGAACTTAGAGCGAGTTTTCAGCAGGAGAGAGAGACAAGTTGAGTACTTTCTGTGCTCATATCATGTATGTGCGTTGATTTGATTCAATTTAAAAGAGCTCAGAGAATTTTCTCAAAAATACACAAAGAATAAGAAAGTTATAGCTCACAGTAAGTCTAGCACATACTGCTTTATTGACTTTGCCACCAACACAGTGACTTTGAGCATCTGCACGATGAGGGTATGAGTAAATGCATTAGGCACACTGTAACCCTGGGGAAGAAAAGGAGTTGGCCCATTCATCCTTTCAGCTCTCTGCTCTGAACTTTCAGAGCCAGCATGCCCACAAGGAAAGAACATCCTCTGAAGGAAGCATCAGGCTCCAGGCTTCCGGCCTCCAGCCACCCGGAGTCCTGGTGTTAAGGAATGCATTGAGCCTGGCCGGCACAGGCATGTCACAGTGATGCTTCTAACACAAGCCGGAGCTCAGGTTAGTTTCAAGTCTTTACTCGCTCTGCTGGTAGGTGAGCTGGCAGCTGTTGTCCTCATTAGCCTTGTGGCAATACTTTTTCCCTTAAGTGTCTTATGTCTCATATGAAAGCTTAAGGCTTGTTAAATAGGGAGGGACTTTGGACTGCGTGCCAATGTCAAACAGTAAAGTTTTTATTTTCTCCTGTTGTAACAGCTTTGAAAGGCTGCACTTCCAAATCGCAATCTCCAACACCATTCAGGAATTTAGTTACCCGCTGGGGTGAGAGCAAGAGTACAACAATTTCTTCTCCTGATTTTGTGATCTTTACCAAAGTATTAGTAAATGAAGGACTGAGAGCCTGTAAGGCAGTAGTAACTGCAATTCTCCTGTGCTTCTGGCATTTCGTGAATGAATAAAGCCATTCCATCTATGATTCTGTAATCCACAGTCATGACGTTTGAATCTCCATGTTCCACCAAGTGTAACTGGACATCATCCTCGCAGCTAATGCAAGCCACAATAGCTAAGAGTCGCTGAACACTGACCATGTGCCAGGCCACATCACTACAAAATGTTCACCAAATGCCTAGACAAGAGTCTGTCTCCATTCCACAGAGGAGGAGGCCCAAGACTTTAAGAAGAAACTTGCTGATGCTTTAGTTCATTGTAAGACACTGTTGGGAGAGTAGTCGGCTCCCTAATCCTCTGAAAGCCACCCCAGCAGATTGCACATTCTTTAAGGCCAGCACTATTACTCTCTTTTGTTTCGCCTCTCCCCAGAGTGTCCAGAACAATGCCTCACACACAAATTTCTTAGTGAAAGTTTACTAAGTAAGTAAAAGGGCCCTTGATTCTGGAGCAATCCTAACACCCACTCTCCTTTTCTCCTTTTCTTCCCCATTCTTCTTCCTCTCTGTTTCTCAAGATTTGTATAGTGCAGGGTGAACATAAGTTGCAGAACCCCTCCAAACTCATCCCTTCCCTACATACACTCGTGTTCTTTTGACAAAGTTGTCTGCTTTACTGTGAGGCCCAAATCAGCAGCTGCTGAATAGGTGAACTTCAATACCAAAGTACAGGTTGGGGCAGGTAATTAAGGACACTGAATCCATTTGAAATTGAAGTGAAATTAATGGACGTGAAATGTGTTTATCAGAACTGGAATTTGGCCAGGATTCTAAGGAAAATACCAATTACCTTTTTATAATATAAAGTAACACATAAATGCCATTTAACTGAATTTCTGAGATCCAAAGAGCAGACAGTTCATCCCTGAACAATTCCTTCCATTGAAAAGAGTCTTTTGTACTTTCAAAGCAACCCCTTGCATCCAACAAAGAAAATCTCTTGTCAGGTCAGTGCTGAAAGTGAATCCCAATTGATGGAGTTGGAGAAGATTGCACAGTACAATCTACTATGTGCATTCAATTAATGCAAAGTATTTCCACAGCTTCAAATACCCCAAGGGAGAAGAACCTGAAGAGAGATTTCAGTACACACAGCAACTCTCTGCCCAGGATAACTTAGGTGTCATCGTACTTGATAAAGAAATGAACCCAAAGGGCTGGAGAAGGCTCAGTGAATGGAGAGAATGCACCTGCTGCCAAGCCTGCCAACCCAAGTGATCCCCAGGACCCGCAGGGAAGAAGGAGAAAACCGATACCATTGGGTTGTTAGTTGTTCCTCTAACTTCCACATGTGTATCATGGAACATGTGTTCATGAGTGTGTGTGTGCACATGCATGCACACCCACACTAAATAATGAAGTTTTTTTAAGCTGCTTTTTAAAAGAGTGGATGATTAGATAACTTAGCATGTTTCTAGCCACCTTCAAGTGGAGTTCTGCGAAAAGATATAAACTAAAGACGACAGGAGGAAGAGCAGGACCGTCAACTAAGGAGAAGCAGTGTGGGGCCTGGTGTAGAGCCTTACTCAAGTGAGAAAGCCACGCCTCCTGTTCCTCATGCTGGGACTTCACCCAGGGCTCCGAGCATGCTAAGGTATGTCCTCTACCACTGGCTCAGACCCAACTCCAGACAAAGCAACTGTCTTTAAAAACAAGCTATCTAAAAAACACAGATGAAGTATTTGGCTATATTAAGGCATTTCTATTTTTACTGTATTTATTTATTTGTGTGGGCACTGGGTCAGATGTCACAGCATGTGTGTGGATGACAGAAGACAATTTCCAAGAGTCAGTTCTCTCCTTCCACCATATGGTCACAGCTCAAATCCACGTCATCAAGCATGGCAGCACCTGCCGAGCCACCCTTCCAACGCAGGATTTACATCCGTGTTGGAATGCAATAATTATAACTTAGAGGCATTCATACTGTAGTATTTGTAAATAAACTAATGCCAGGATTAGCTTTAATATGAATTAAGGCAGGGATAAGTTGGATACTAGACAAAACCAGATTGTTCATGTATATATAGCTATGGAAGCTTAAGACAGATGCAAGGGCGTTCATTATGCTTCACCCCACTGCTAAAGTTTGGTATTAAATATAGAATAAACATAATAAAAACCCTTTCTTTAAAAATGTCTACTAGTATGGCTATTCAGCACAGGTTATGGCTGAGATGGAATGACTCATGACTTAGGTGTAATTTCTTAAAACACAATTTTCTGTCCTTTAAAAAAGAAAGTGTCAACCGGGCAACGGTGGTGCACATCTTTAATCCCAGCACTTGGGAGGCAGAGGCAGGCGGATCTCTGTGAGTTCGGAGCCAGCCTGGTCTACAGAGCGAGCTCCAGGACAGCCAGGAATGGTACATAGAGAAAACCTATCTCAGGGATGGGGGAAAGAAGCATTCAAGAACACGGATGGGTGACAGGGACCCTATAGCATTCTTGAGAATTTACTAACTTCTAAATTTTTAATTCTACAAATTAAATGATTTTAATTTTTAAAGTCTTTGTGTGTGTGTGTGCATATCAGCATGTGAGTGTAAGTGGGGGCACTCGCTGAACCATCTCTCCGGCTCCAAAACTGATCCTCTTGAGATGGCACCTCCCTCTATCACTCAGGCTGGTCTTCAATAGTTCTCGTGCCTAAACCCCCCACCTGCCACTCTGCCCGGATTTACAACTTTAAATATTTTAAACACAGTCTTTTACAAAATTGTATACTTCATTTTTACTTGAATTTCTATGACATCAAAACTAAATCTAGCCTGGCATTGCGCTTTGAATACAGAGGCAAGATTGTAAATCTGAGGCCAGTCTGGCCTAGCGATTTCCATAACATCCTGTAGTACATAGTAGGACCCTGTCTCAAAACAGGCAGGAATGGAAAGAAGAAACAGAGGGAGAAAAGAGAAAAGGCAGGGAAAGAAAGGAAGGAGAAAGGATTTTAAATTGAGAAAGTCATATTACTTTTGTAAACTTCAAGTTGAACTGAACATAATAATGTTTTGTCAATAATTACATGAAATAAAAGTGCTTTTGTTTAGTGTTCCTTTATTAATCCTGTTAATTGTACAAGTTAATATGCTTCTCTGTATCATTTCCATACAGACCTATATTGGACTCCTCACTCTTCCCCCATCATCCATTCTCTTCCCCTCCTCTATTAGTCCTACTTGCAGATTGTTCTCTTAGATTCTGTACATGAGAGAGAGCATGTGATACTTACTGTGTTTGGTTCATAGAGCTTAGCAGGATGTCCCAGTTCCATCTATTTTCCAGTGAAAGCAAATGATGTTTTCATTCTTCTCAATGCTGAATACTCTGTGTGTATGAATGGATGATAGATAGATAGATAGATAGATAGATAGATAGATAGATAGATAGATAGATAGATAGATAGATATGTTGGGGACTGTGGACCCTAAGACCCTTAATTTTCTATGACCCCTTACCTGCTGGAGTAAACAACTTGTTTTCCTGTGCTTGCAGCTGCTCTGGGCACGAGACTTTCATGAGTTCCTGATGGCAGGGGAATGGTTTCTGGTGGACTTGCAGCTGAAAAATCCTGAGAGCTAGGGCATGGCCATTAGTCAAGGAGAGCCCTATATAAGCTACCCTGGAACACAATAAAATTGGCATTCTTGTTTCAAGAGTGACCCATGTCTCTGTGAGTTCTTTAATCTCCAGACCCTTGCCTGGTAGCGGTTCCAGGTGGTACGGGTGCCACATAGATAATAGGTAGGTAGGTAGGTAGGTAGGTAGGTAGATAGATAGATAGAAAATGATGATGATGATGATGATTGATAGATGATAGACAGATAGATGATTGATTGATAGAGGGATGATAGATTGATGATGATAATGAAGATAGATGATAGATAGATAGATAGATAGATAGATAGATAGATGATAGGTAGGTAGATAGAAGATAGAAAGATAGATAAATGAGAGTTAGATAGAAAGATAAATAAATGATAGGTAGATAGATGATAGATAGGTAGGTAGGTAGGTAGATAGATAGATAGATAGATAGATAGATAGATAGATAGATAGATGATAGATATCTTTATCTTTATTCACTCATCTGTTGACAGATACCTGGGTTAACTTAGTAGCTTAGCTATTGTCAATAGTCCTGGAATAAGTTGATTTCCTTTAGGTAAAAACCTACAAAGGATGATATGCTAATTCTATTTTTAGTTTAGTTTAGTTTGCCTTTGTTTTGCTTTTGTGACAATGTCTATCTATGTAGCAAGACTAACCTAGAATAAGTGCTAGAATTTTAAATTTGTTCCAGCATACTGAGCCTATGTTTAGTTTTAGGGAAGCTCCACACTGTTTCCTATAATGTCAGGACTAACTTACATCACACCAACAATATATACGGATTCCTGGTTTCTTACATAGTGATAGCATTGTGTGTGTGTGTGTGTGTGTGTGTGTGTGTGTGTGTAAAAGAATCTCAAGTAGCCCACACTGGCCTTGAACTCACTCAGTAGCTAAGAATGACATTGAACTTCTTATCTGCATGCTTCCATGTCCCTCCTACATGTATGTGCCATGATGCTTTGTTTTATGTGCTTCTGGGGATCAAACCTAAGACTTTGTGTGTGTTAGGTAAGCATTCTGCTGATCTGAGTTACATCCCCAGCCCGTGTGTGTGTGTGTGTGTGTGTGTGTGTGTGTGTGTGTGTGTGTATGCAGATGCGCACATGTGAATGGTGTATTGGATGTGCTGATTTAACTCTTAGTGTGGTCTCAATTTGCATTTCTCTGATGACTGCAGGTGGTGAGCATTATTTGTGTATTGACTGATCTTTTTTTTGAGATGTATCTATTCAGATTACTTGCCCATTTATTGACTGGGTTGTGTGTGCTGTTGGTTCTTCTTTAATACCATCTTACTGTGTTTGGCTTATTTCATTTAACATGACATCTCCAGTTCCATCTATTTTCCTTCAAAGTGTACACATCCGCCAGCTGATTGGTCAGCAGAGACTTCCTTCTACTCTGTAGTTTGTCTCTTCATTCTACTGACCATTTTCTTCTGTTCAGAAGCTGTTCAGTTGGTTATAACACAAACTACCAACTTGGGCTCTTATTTCCTGAGCTACCAGTCTTATTAAAGAAAGCTTTGTCTGTTCTAATATCTTAAAATGTTTTCTCTAGTATTTTCAAATTTTTTCTCTTTTTATTTTAAGTCTCCTTATGTAACCTAGGCCGGCCTTGAACTTGTAATCCTCCTGCCTTGGCCTCCCATGCACCACCATGTTTGACTCCAAACAAAACAAAACAACTTTGAACAAAAAGTCAAATACCTTCATATTTGCATGGATATCTGTGTTATGTTTCCTCCTGAGGGAGCTCCGACAGAGCTGTTTGCTGGAGTGAAGCATGGACGACTCACCAGTGGCTACCCCATTTTTCACTTTTAACTTTATTTATTTGGCTTTTTGAGACAGGGTTTCTCTGTGTAGCCCTGGCTGTCTTGGAACTCATCCAAGATCAGGCTGGTCTCAAACTCAAGAGATCTGCCTGCTTTTGCCTCCCAAGCGCTAGGATTAAAGCATCCGCCGCCGCCACCCAGGAACTTTTAACCTTATTTATATGTTTAGGTTTTGGCGATGTATAGTTAATGTGAGTTTATGTCGGGATTTCCTTTGACAGCTTGCTGTGTTTTGTTTCTCTTTGGAGCACTTGGTCCACAGAATCCTTTCCCTGCTCTTCGCGTCTGTGGGGCCGCGTGACTCACCATCCTGCCTCCTGGCTTCTCTATGTGCGCTAAGGTTTGGTCTCGCTCCCCAGCGTTCATGTGCTTGAGATTTGATCAATGAGCAAATCACTAGATAAAAAGTCTTAGCTATTTATTACTTGTTATTTATTATAACAAATTATTTGGATTATAGACTTACTTCTATTTTGAAGAGCTGAGGATTCAAGCTGCACACATCAGAGCTGATGGAAGTGCACATCCAGTCCTATGTTCTTGGGACAGCTGAGATGTCACAGTGGGTCAAGCATACTTGACAACCTGGGCTACATCCCCAGGACATGATGAATGAAAAAAAATGAAGTTTATGTCCTGGCAATGCTGAAGCATGCATGGGTAGCCTGTATATGGGGGTTTTGTTGAACTTGTCCACATTGGGTTTCATGGTCTAAGTTGATGAGGACGACTGACCAGGTCTCTTCCTCAAGAGGGCACCAGATCTCATTACAGATGGTTGTGAGCCACCATTACAGTTGCTGGGAATTGAACTCAGGACCTTTGAAAGAGCAGGCAGTGGTCTTAACCGCTGAGCCATCTCTCCAGCTCTCAGGACATGATGGAAGGAGAAACATCAGCTCTCTCAGATTGTCCTCTGACCTACACATACACAGTGCAGCATTCATGTTCACACAAAAACAGCACACAGATTGTTTTTAAATACCCTTTGTTCTAAGGAGAGTTCTCTTTATCATATAGAGCCCAATATATGCAACTTCCCAGGGTTTTAAAGAAGGGATAAATTGAGTCAAGTAGGTAAGTGTTTTCTATTTCTGCTTCTTTTCAGAAGACTTCATTAGTTGCTTTGTTTAGATTCTCAACATATTTCTGAACATTGTGGTATCTGGATTCTATTCAGCTATAAAATAATAAGAATTTCTGGTAAGGTGCTTTGGTGGCTCCCTTTTAGTCAAATGAATAATAGAGCACCTTCTGCTTAGGAGATGCTCTAAGCCTATTTCATTAGTTTGTGTGCTCTCAAGAGGTCCACTTTTGTGATTTATGAGAAAGGAATGGTCCATCCAAAGACTTGCTGTTGGTTTGCCCAATGAGAAAATGAATGTTATGTCTGATCAAATTTAGAGGTACAAGGAGAACAGTTTTGGTGATAAGAAAGCATTTGAAAGCCAAAGTCTGCAGCATGATTTACCCAGCTGTCAGTCTGAGAGGCCTCCCAATTACCCAGACACAGTAGCCTTCAAAATGTGTCTCTACAAGCCCTGAAATTCCCTTAGCTACAGCTGCGTTGAGTGGTGAGCTTCCTTGATTTGTCATGCCAGGATCCCATACAGTATGAATAGATCAAGGATTCTATTGTAGACTGTGCTGTGACCCACAAAGACTGGTCATGGTAGAGACACTGAGTAGAGCTCATATTGCTAACCATAATTAAATAGTCCGTGTCTTCACTGTGTAAGGAAAATGCTCTGACTTAGTTCATGTGGCCTTCCCTCAGATTAGTGCAGTGGTTGCCAAACATGGAAGTAGTGATGCTCTGAATCATAACTCCTTCAGGAAATAATGAGAAATTACTCCCTTTTCATAGCCAAGTCTCAACCCTCAACCCTGTGTAAACAAAGCTCTCCTCAAATTCAAGGCATTTCTGAGTCCATCAACAGTTTTAGGATATTTGGGAAACAAAGGGAATGGTCTCTGACTTGTTATTGCATAAAAAATATTTACCTGTTGATGAACAACATACGATACTTATGACGTTATTTTACACTTAAAGAAGCTTTTTTTGAAGAAAAAGTTTCGTCTTTTTTTTTTTTTTTTTTAATGTGTTGCCTGCCATGTTTGGCTGTCTGCTGGGCAAGAACAGCCTTTCTGCCAGTACCCAAAGTTAGCCTGTGTTTTCAATAAAAACTATAATGGACCTCCTTTATCTCCTTAGCTGTTACATGATTAGAAATAGTGATCTAGGTGGCAGTTTTCCAGTCTTTGAGAGTCACATGTTTGAGATGTAGGAGATGCATTTAGTGACCCCATTAGCAAACCAGTGTGAATTAAGTGATCCTTGATAGCTGTATCCTCTAGAACCAGATGTTTTTAAATAGTTATTATACTTTCTTGGTCATTAAACAAACATAAATAAAACAAAGCAAGAGTCATCCACATAATTTACAGAGTCCAGTGAAACTGAAAACAAATATAAAATCTACCTTTCAAAAATTGTCAAAAATTCCAAATTCAATCACTAAATAAAGCCTAATCCCTTTTGAGTTCAGGAACTTGTACAATGGCATGGATTACACTCCCATGTAGCTGGCCTTGAACAGAACAAATAACAGACGAAGGTGACTAGTGAGACCCATTCAAAGTTTCTGCCCGTTCAGATCACTTTCTGTCTTATCACAATGAGAAGACACTCATAGTGTTACTAATTTGCTCACAGTCCGTTACAGAAGAGGAGCAACACATACTGATAAGGAAGTGCAAGCATTTCTATATACTTCATTAATTAGAAAACAATCATCACAATTATTTAACCTACTGGTCCTCAGGATCAGACAATTTAAAGCAGGTTTTAATGTTTAACAACTAATTAGTGAACCTCAAACAACTGAATCTTTTATGACTATGTTGACTCTCCATCTGAAATCAGCAATCTATATGAAAATCAGTTTTAACTTTGGTAGGCCAAAGGAATGACCTACACACTGTGATGAGATTATGAACACTCTCTGTCTTCCTAGCAATCCTGTTGCATAAATAAGGGAAGAGAAAGTGTTGGAAAAGCAGGGTCCCTTGAGTGGCACGACTGCTGTGCCTGCTAGAGTAGAACCAGCAGCTCCGTCTGTCCTGGAGTCCCGCTCAGTCCTGCCCTCAGGACAGAACTCATGTCTGCTGCTGCAAACCTGGTCAGAAACCCATGACTGGGGAGAACATAGGCCCTGGGCCTGGGAAGAGAGCCTACTACGGTCATCTTATTGAACAATGTTGTCAGGTTGACGTTTAAATATGTGCTTGTATCCTTGGTCAAGCAATTGTCTCTTTTGTCATGGACAGCAGTCATCTCAGAAACATGTAACTGGTTAGAGTGCTGAGAATAAGTGACAGTTGAGTGTTCAGCCTTGTGAGACAGCTATTCAACCTCCACAAGGCTCAGGACACTGTGCAAAGTGGAGCAGAAAGAATATAAGAGCCAGATGACTGGGAGGAGAGCCGTGAAAGGCTGGCCTCTGGACACAGCACAGCGTTGAAGTCAGTCAGGAATTCCAGCATGCACAGGAGAGGGGCTCCTGAGCTCAACCCCCAAGGGCTGCAGGGGAAGGAGGCACCTTTCTTCGGGGTGTGCCCACACTCATGTATATAACCTCAATTGGACTCCATAGGTCATAAAAACAACAACAAAGAACAAGACATGAAGTTAGAAGTACGTGAGCTGGAAACCTGGGGTAAATGGGAGAAGAGAGTTGGTGTAGATATGGACAAAATTTCTCTCTCTCTCTCTCTCTGTGTCTCTCTCTCTTTCTCTCTCTCTTTCTGTGTGTGTGTGTGTGTGTGCATATGTGTGTGACAGAGAGAGATACATATGTGTGTATATATATCTTGTCAAAGAATAAATAAAATTAAAGTTAAAACTGGAGCTGTAGGCCAGATGTGGTGAGCACACCTTTAATCTCAGACTCAGGAGGCCAGATGTGGTGGCACACACCTTCAATCTCGGAACTCAGGAGCAGAGGCAGGAAGATCTTGGTGAGTTTGAAGTCAGCCTCGTCTACAGATTGACTTCCGGGACTTACTAGAGAGATCCTGTCTCACAAAAAGAAAGAAAGAAAGAAAGAAAGAAAGAAAGAAAGAAAGAAAGAAAGAAAGAAAGAAAGAAAGAAAGAGGAACTGAGACTATAACAGTCAAAATTCAAATATATTCAAATAAAGTAACTGCAAAAACTTTAACAAAGTCACAATTTGCAAGATCCTTTATGAGACCAGCAATAGCAACAACTGTAAAAACACGGGTTACTGTAACCTGCAAAGATCAACAGTATAAGCAGCTGCTAGTCAGAAGACTTAGCCTCCATTAAAAGAATATAGCCATGATAGTGACCTCACAGGATGTATTTATGAATGTGAGGATTTTGTCTACATGTAGTGTATGTGCCATGGATATGCCTGATAACCTTGGAGGTTGGAAGAAGGCATCAGATCCTCTGGAATTGGAGTTATATATGGTTGTAGTCACCATGTGGGTGCTGGAAACTAAACTCAGGTCCTCTAGAAGAACAAGTGTTCTTAAATGGTAAGTCATCCTTTTAGCGCCTCCCTTAGATTTTCTACTGATGCTCTCTACTGACCAAATCCAAGGAGTGATCACAATGGAATTTAATTAAATAGTGCAGTGATTCTGCAAGGTTGACAAGAACTGAGTCACTAGGAGGGTTCGTCAGAACAAACTACTGAGCACCGCCACCCCAGAGTGGAGTAGGAACTGAAAAGTTAGTTTTCATGTCACCTGGTATTAGCTTAATGCTAGTTCAGAGTCCATGCTTAGAAACCCATTCAATAAACTAAACACCCCAGTCTCTCTGGGCAGAAAAAGGTGAGAAGTGCAGTTGGAAGACAGCCAGCACAGGAACAATAGAAGTCGGTGTGAGAACAATGGACTCATTCATCACCAAAACAGCTGTCTCTGAAGGTTGTCCCTTTTGCTTTGTTTTAGCGTTTTTTTTTTTTGTTTTTTTTTTTCTTCCTCTGTAAATGCAAAAAAAGGCTTATTATATTGCCCTGGTGAGAGAGCAGAGAGAAGGTTGAAGTGTTTTCAACATGCCTTCCAAAGAGCCCCTTGAAAAGCCCCGACAGCTTAGTCGGTCTCTACTCACAACCAAAGTTGATGCCTGCAGAAAGGGTGTTGACAGACCTGGTAGGGAAGAACCTTGGCTCCTCCTTCTATTCATGAGACTACCTATAGTGCACTACTCACAGAAAAACCTAGAAAATTGACAGTTTCACTGCTAATTTATGAGAGATGCTTATGAATATCCTGGCTTTAAAAAAATAAGTTTAATAGATGAGGTCATCAATCAAAACTTGTAATAACTGAAATATAAAGCTGAGCTGGATGGCTTTTCAGTCATAATGCAAGTTTGGTCTTTCTATGTTTCCATTAAAGGCCAACAATGTGATTATGCTAAATATAACTGGATCCTTCCTTACAAAGCAGAAACAGAATGTAAATCGAAAGCCAAAACTTTTCTCTCTTCTATATAAACAAAGCCAAGCATGTCAGATTAATGGATGACCTATTTGGAAAAACCTGGAGTAAAGGGTTTAACTGAGTTTGCTTGTGGACAGGGTGTCTCCATTTCCTGGCAGAGAGCTCAAAACACCTAACTTACCCGAAATAAGACGTTCCTAAGAGACAGAGCTCTGGCTGTCCACTGTTCATTCCTGCACTTAAAATGTTAGTTTTTAGTTGTCTGCTTAATCTGCTTAATGCACACAACTTTTGGTAATTTTAAATTTTTTTCAAGATGTATACCTATTTCTTTTTTTTTTTCCAAGACAGGGTTTCTCTGTAGCTTTGGAACCTGTCCTGGAACTAGCTCTTGTAAACCAGGCTGGTCTTGAACTCACAAAGATTTGCCTGCCTCTGCCTCCCAGTGCTGGGATTAAAGGTGTGTACCACCACCACCTGGCACCTATTTCTTCTTTATCTGGGAGAAAAGCTGACATCAGAAGTAGATTGGCTTTAAGTTAGTTATTTAAATCAAAATCTTAGCTTCTACAGGGGAAAGGGAAGTGACAGGCATGTGTCTGTAAACTCTCCATCTAATTATTCATTTATGGAAACATTTCTGATCAACTTAGTATTTTAATTCCCAACTAAGGAACCAAACCATGTAATTATTCTACCCAGAAAACTGTCAAATTATATTAACCTTTATAGTGTTCATAGTGATTATCTGTGAAATTAGATTTAACACTTTTTCAAAAGTTCATGATAGCAGTTTATAAAGTATATTAAATAGAAAAGAATAAACATACTGACATTGAAGGAAAACACACTAAGATGGATTATTTGCCCAAATAATCAGTTCAAAATTCAGAGTTGTGAAGCTTTCTCACTGCCCCAAAAGTATCTGCTCTGCCTTCACTGTACAAACAGCAGACCTCAGCCATTGGGTGAGGAAGCCTAAGCCCTAGACACACTTCAGATAGAAGCCTCAGCAAACACTGATGCTCCTTGGATGTAGGGTGACTGGTAATTGAGGGTCACAGAGATGGCTCAGCAGTCAAGAGCAATGACTGCGCTTTCACAGGACCTGAGTTTGATTTCCAGCACCCACATGTTGGCTCACAACCATCTGTAACTCTAGTTCCTGGGGATCCAATGCCCTATTCTGGCCTCTGTGGGTACCACGTTTACGTGCCATGCACATGTATTCATGCAGGCAAACTCTCATACATAGAAAATAAAAACAAACAGATCTTAAAGGAGGGTGCTAGCAGTTGACCTGACGCAGTGCCTTAGACACAGGTGCCAGCTATGAGCTTTTGTCTTTTCATCTTTTTCCAGTAAACTGATGAAGTTTGAAAGGAGAGGAAAAGCCTCCAGATAGATGTGGTCCCCAGGCAACTGGACAGCAGTATCATTTTGAAAATAAAGCAAAGAGACTCACCAAGTAGAAATAAAATTAACATAAGTGAGACTTGAAGATGGACCAGTAGGTAAAGAACTCTCCACCAAGAATGAGGACCTGCGTTCAGGTCCTGTGGAGGCTCTGAGGAAGGTAGTTAGCCAAGTCAATCGGGTGTCATTCACTACGGTGTTCCACTGCTCAAGGACCTGTATCGGCACAGTGTATGCATCTGGGGCCTTGGTGGGAGTCTGTAAACTCAGCTCAATCAGAGGGACTGATTTTAGCATGGAGCAGTTTGCTGAAGGATTTACTCTCAAACTGGCCAAGCGGTGCCCAAAATGGCTATGCCATGACCAGATAAACAAAGGGCACTCAATACTGGGCAGTGGAGAGCCCAATGACTTATCTTACCTTTGATACCAACATGAAAGAAGAGTTTGTGGAGGATAAGTTGTTCTGAAAGGTTGTGTTCCAGCTTAGCAGGTCCAAGGAGAGGTCCATGCTATTTGTGGTGGCCTCAGCACCGACCAGGTGTAGCAACAGCTATCAGTATGAGCCGGAAGCTGAGATGGTGGAGCTGACCAAGCATCTGAGCAGATGCCCTGGTGGCTCTAGGCACAAACTGTGCTCAGTGAAGAAGCTCCTGTGATAGATGTAATGTCAGCCTTGGCAGCACAGTATCTTAGTTGTTTTCAATTGCTAGCTGTAACAAAACACTAGGACCAAGGCAACCTATAAAGAAGGAGTTCTTTGAGGGTTCATAGTTCCAGAGGGTGGTAGAGTCCATGACCATCACAATGGTGAGCAGAGCAGCAGCAAGTGTGGCACTAGAGCAATAGCTGAGAGCTTACATATGGACACAATTGAGACAGAGTGAGAACTGGGAATTGTTGGCAGAGGTCTGTCCCAAGAGGTCCCACAGCCATTTAGTCCCAAATAAACACACAGAGGTCTACATTAATCATAAACTAATTGGCCTAGAAGCTCAAGTTTCTTAATTAATTAATTAATTCTTACATCTTACATTAACCCATTATTCTTGTATGTGTTGGCCATGTGGCTTGATAACTTTTTTTTGGCGAGGCAGTCACATCTTGCTTGCTCTGTGTCTGGCTTCCTCTATGTCTGGGTGATGACTGCAGACTGAAACTTCCCTCTTCCCAGAATTTTTGTTGCCCCACCTCTACTTCCTGCCTGGTCGCCCCACCTATACCTTCTGCCTGGCTACTGGCTAATCAGCGTTTATTTAAAATACAAGTGACAGGGTACAGACCATTGTCCCACAGCAGGGAATGGCTTGGGCAGGCAAAGAGAGAACTGGGAATAGCTTGGCCTTTTGAAACCTCAATGCCCACCCACTGTGATACACCTTCAACAAGACCACATTCCCTAATCCTTCCCAAACAATTCTACCAACTGCAGGCCAAGCATTCAAATATATGTGTTCTCATTCAAACCACCACACATAATGAAGACCTACAGCCTATGCTGACAAACTCCTGTAGAGAGAGAGCTGTTTCTCCAGGGTCTTCCTGGTTTTGCTGTAGATGAAGAACCAAAGAGGCATTGTGGTTTCTCAAGGCATGGTTGGCAGGGGTGCCAAGGCCCTGGTCCCACTGGCACTGGAAGGCACCAAAGTCAGGCAGATAAAGGCAGTGCAGGCTATCACCAAACTCACCATCACCTCCAAACCAGAGACAACCATTCCTGCCAAGTGGATATGAAGTGGTGTCCCTCTTGCACCTCAATACATGGGACTACAGAATTCTGAAGCGCTCATAGCCCTAACAAATGTTGCAGGGATCTGTGAGAGGCTCAGACAGAAGATCCTGTGAGAGAAGACTACGGGTCACATGTTTTAATATCATAGATGCCACTCAGGACACCATGGAGTGCACATATAACTTGGCCATGAGCAGAAAGGTGTGGAATCTCTTTGGCCCAGGACAGTGGTCAGCTGAAGCTGCTGGCACTGTACAGAGGAAAGGACAGCAAGCTATTGTGCCTGTCGAGCCTGGCTATGTTCACCTCTATATGGTCCTCACTACAGACTGAGCTATAATACCGAATAACTGGTGTCTAATATGAATGCCAAACTCTAGTTTAAATTTTCCTATAGAACTATTAATTCTAAAATAGATGGTAAAGTCAGCTTTACATGAATTACTAATTCCCACCAAATAGCTTTAGATCAAAGAGATGCTTTTACTCATTTTATTCATTGCTGTTGGTGTTGGAGGTGGGTGGGCAGGTGTGTGTCTAACAGTGGGGCACGCAGGCCACGGTATGATATACAGGTAGAGATCAGGGGCGACTCTGTGTAGCTGGCTCTCTCCATCTACTTTTATTGGGTTATAAGGATCGAGGATCAACGAAAGCACTCAGGTTTCTCAGTAAGTGCTTTTACCTGCTGTTGTCTGACAGGCCCAAAGAAGTAATTGATTTGTTTTTAATTCTTTTTTTTTTTTTTGAGAATTTCATACATGACTACCACATTCCATCATTTCCATGCCTCTCTCTCTCCTTCCTCCATGATTGAAAAAATAAAACAGAAGGAAGACGGGACAGCTCCTAAAGTGTGGAGACTTACTGTAGCTGTAAGGGAGATGGCAGGCAGAGGGAAGAGTCCAGGCTGAATGTGGCCTGCAGACTAAACAGGACCACGAGAGGAGAGAGGGGTAGGCTGAGCAAGGGAGGAGCCACCCTTTGAGAGGCCGCACAGCGGCCAAGAGGCCCAGACACTGATGTAGTCAAAATGGCTGAATTACCCAGGGATCAGGCTGGGAGAAAGGGAAGAGGAAGCCCAGCACCTGGGAGGGAGATGTTTAGAGTAGGGGGCGGGGTGAGAATGGCTGGGAGGGGGCACAAGTACTGAGGGATGCTGGGAGAGCTGGCTAGCATCCACTTTGATATGTTAGCCATTTGTCCTGGGTTTCTGAGACTTATAGCTCCAACTCCTCCGTTTCATCCCCTAAACTCATGCCCTCTTTTTCTTTGTTAATTCAGCACTGCGTGAACACACCCTACTATGCGTGTGTTCATGTTCAGGGTAAGCACTAGAGTGACCACAGTTTTGCAGTGTTTGACAGGGAAGGTGCATCCATGAAACCTCAACAATACCTTTGCCGATACAAGACCAGTTGACATGCCAACACTGGCACACAGGAAATCTCACAAGGCTCCACCCCTAGATAAAAAGCTACAGTCAGTCAATGGCTGCTGGGAGAAGGAGAATTAGTTTTCTTCAGAGATGAGCTCCCCATAGATTGCTCAATCCAAAGAAATTTGTTTTCCGAGATAGGGTTTCTCTGTGTAGCTCTGGTTTTCCTGGAACTCACTCTAAAGACCAGGCTGGCCTTGAACTCAGAGCTCTGCCTGCCTCTGCCTCCCGAGTGCTGGGATTAAATGTGTGCACCACCACCAGCCAGCTGAAATTTTGTTGTTTTGTTTTATTTTTTGAGACAGGGTCTCGCTATAGTCCCCACCGTCCTGGATCTCACTATGGAAAACAGGCTGGCCTCAAACTCAGAGATCCTCCTGCCTCTGCCTCCTGACTGCAGGGTTAAAGGCATGGGCACATGCTTTTAATCCCACCACTCTAGAGACAAAGGAAAGCAGATCTCTGAGGTTGAGGCCAGTTTGATCAACAAAGAAAGTTTTAGGCCACGCAGGAGTGCACAGTAAGACCTTGGAGGGACAGTGAGAAGAAGATAAAATGGAGCATTAACACTTCACAGCTTCTGTGTGTTTGCTTTGGTCATTGTTTGCCTTGTGGTTCTGAGGATTGAATCCAGGGCCTCATGTACACCAGGCAAATGCTCTGCCACTGTGTTACACCTCAGTCCTGCGCAAGACTCTTACAGTAGATGCCTCGCAATATGTGCCTTTGTTGTTTGGAAAATACGTACTATGAATATGTTATATTCTACTCTTAATCAGCAGAGTGCTGAGCACAATTTTGTTGAGTATAATTACAACTAGATAAGGTATTCTCTGCTGATCAGTCACTGTTTTCAGATATACTTCTTTTTAATTTCATAATGGGAAAATGAAAATTTAAAATCTCTTAGCCATGAAAACATTGTATACCTAAAATCCGTAGTATATTTTATTAAGTATACATCAGTACAGTAAATAACAGCAAAAAGACTTTTTTTAAAATCTTTGAGACACAAATGACAACAGCAAACTTTTGTATATTTCATGTTACACAGCCAGGAAAAAATATTTTGGTGACTAATATCAGTTCCAAGCTCTTGCAATGAGGAAAAACGAAATCTTGAAGTAGTTCTGTTCCCCAGCCCTGCTTCTTCCCTCAGCTAAAGCTTGCTCAGTGACCCTGAGCCCACACCCTTTCTGTCCTCTGGGGAGTAACACGAGTTTCAAATGAAAATAAGGGCTGAAACCCGAGAAGACTACATCAATCACCTGATGCCCAACACCAATCCTTGCTGCCTTAAGGATGCCAGTGTCGCCTTAGCATGCTCACTCGGGGAAAGATAAGCTTTGATAAGCTTCTGAGGTTTACTCAGTTTGCCTACACTTCAGGGAGTTTTATTTCACAGAACTTTCAGCTAGGGTTTTGCAGGGATGGGGGTGAATCTGGGTACCTTACATGGCAGTGAGTTCAAGAAAGAGGAAATCAACACCAACTGCTAATTCAAGATCCAAACTTTGCCCTTTAAGACCTTGAGAAAGAAGCCACATGTTGACATCTCAGGAAATACTAATTAAAAATGTCAACACAGTGGGACGAAAGCTGATCTGCTTGCATCTGCGGCTGCAGTGAGATGAGATGTCAGAGTGGGCACTGGCTCCGTGAAAGGCCTAGGATCTGCGGGGAGAGGGAGGGAAGCGCCTGCGCTGCTGGCCCTTGCATGAATAATGCACTCATTTCCAAACAAAGAGCAGGGAAAGCCCAAGCTTTGGGAAGAGAGCTGCTCTGTTCTCAGAGAGCACAGGCACCTGAAAGGAGCACAAGGGGCATTGTGCTGAGGAATGGTACTGTGCGCTAGGGAAATGCCAGTTTATCCGAGTTTTGGCTAGGTTACTGCTTTGTTAATAGAAGGGACATATTTTTGAAACAACTGTGATTAGCTGTGCTTTTTTTGTAATTACCTATAATTTACAAAGATTACACTGTAGCTTGCAAGCTGTTTAAAGAACAGATCAGGTGATCTTTCACAGGCACAGAAAAAATCACGTGTTTAGAATTAACCCCAAAGACAGAAAACATTTTGCTCTCTACTAAGCAATTTTGTTAACTCAACATCATTTTTCTTTTCGTCTTCGTTTCCTTAGTTCAGACGCACCGACATTTGCCGCTTAACACTTCCTTGCACTCACATGCCACGCCAGGAACTGACAGCCACTCTGCACAGCGGGGTCCCGAGGAAGATGACAGGCACAGCTTATCTCCAGAAGAGTTTCTGGTGCCCTGTTTTCTCCAAGGACAGAACACAGTGATGTTTTTCTTGTTATACATTCTAGAACTCATAGGCACAAGAACTGTGGGGGGAAAAAAGAGTTCATGGAATGAAGCTTCTTGCTTTGCTTCTTGAGTCTCATTTCTGGACAGCAGGACATTATCCTAGCTGTGTGACCCCCTTGGAGAAGCTGCAGCTTCTCCACCCCCTCCCCCATCTCCTTTAAAACTGAGTCTCTCACAGGATTATTTTCTCATAGTTCATGTTTACAAAACTCCAGCAGTGAGGTGGCCAGTCTCTGTACCTCGGACCCTCTGCTGCTGTGTGAGTTCTCTTCTGGTTAAAGCACATTATTTGTTATTCCCTCAAGGAGCATCTGTGAGCTTGGTTTCTGAATGCAAATCAAAACTACAATGAGATGCTACTTCCATTTTTGAAAAGTCAAAAGGATAGTGGCAAGAACTGATGAGGAAGTGGAAAGAGCAGAACCCTCACACAGGACGGGTGGACGTGAAGAGTGTGTAGCCGCCGTGGAAAGCAGCTTGGCCGTTCCCAAGTCAGTTAAACACAGAGCTACCAACGACCCAGCAACAGCCTCCAAGCCACCTCCCCAGGAACATGAAAATTGTGGCCACACAAAAAGTGTGTACCCAAGTGCTGACAGGAGCATTGTTCATAGTGTTAAAACTAAAACACCCAGTGATTGACAGACAGATAAACAAAATGTGGCGTGTGTGTACAACTGCACACTGTTTGACCTACGAAATAATGATGTTTTAGTACTAGATAAACCCCGGAAAAATTTTCTAAGCAAAAATTAAAAGTGAGTCATAAGGGCTGGAGAGATGACTCAGTGGTTAAGAACACTGGTTGCTTTTCCAGAGGTCCTGAGTTCAATTCCCAGCAACCACATGGTGGATCACAACCGTCCGTAATGAGATCTGGGGCCCTCTCTGACATGCAGACAGAACACTGTGTACAAATAAATAAATCTTTAAAAAAGTGAGACGTAAAGAGCCATCTGTTGATGACTCCATTTGTATGAAATGTCTAGAATAGAGAAGACTGTAAAGCAGATTAACAATTATGTTGGGCTTGGTGTGGAATCTAGGCTGATAACTAAATGGTTCATGTCTGAGAATAAAAAGGCCTCACACATGCTAGGTCACTACCACCAACACACCATCACCAGCCCATTGTGACAATGCTCTAGCAATATGGTTGCACAGGTCTGTTTTTATACTACATACACTATCATTGAATTATATATTTTAAAAGAAGTATTTCTCACAGATTCAACACAATGCTGATCAAAATCCCAACAAAATTCTTCAAAGACCTCGAAAGAACAATACTCAACTTCATTTGGAAAAGCAAAAAACCCAGGATAGCCAAAACAATCCTGGGCAACAAAAGAACATCTGGAGGCATCACAATCCCTGACTTCAAACTATACTACAGAGCTACAGTACTGAAAACAGCCTGGTACGGGCATAAGAACAGACAGGAGGACCAGTGGAACCGAATAGAAGACCCGGATATCAATCCACACATCTTCGAACACCTGATATTTGATAAAGAAGCAAAAAATATCAAATGGAAAAAAGAAAGCATATTCAACAAGTGGTGCTGGCATAACTGGATATCAACATGTAGACAAATGAAAGTAGACCCCTATCTATCACCATG